>CALNXI010001247.1:127055-142553 GCA_942486025.1 Porites evermanni
TTAGTGACTACAAAAATATGTATATAGACATCCCAACCTTCCACGATTTCTCAACTCTGTCCCTACACTTGTCACCGGCACTGCGCGTTTATCGCCCTCCAAAACTTTCACACCAACCACTTTCAAACATTTTCGCAAACTCACCTTTATTTTTTTTTTCTTCACTTATCCTTAAAAATAAACCCACACAGCCTGCAAAAATCGACCTCACTTAACAAGTCAGGATTCAGCACATAACCGGACTACGATTTCGAACTAAACACAACGGCTGTATTTAAAATACGTAAGGTAAGGGAGTTTAGTGCGAAAGCAAGAAGGTGCGTGCACTGCAGCAAGCCAGCAATTCCCACGATCAATCGACGTAGTTCGTGGCCCCTGCAACGGAAATTTTCACGCTGTAGAAAGTTTCAGAAGTCGTGCAACGAACATGGACATCTAAAATGTAAGCTTGGCGTCGTAGGGAAAGTGAAAGTCATGCATCGCGTATCGTATCAGCAATAAAAATTTACGATACCTTGGAAAGATCCGCCCTAAAAATTCATCGGAGAGTGTTTGTTTCTTGTAGTCGTGCTAAAGGTTGCAATTTTGCGGGTTGTTAACATTTTGTTCTGAAACTTTCGTCGAGAAACTTTCCCCGTTGAACGCGCTACGCAACTATGGCAATCGATGAGGAAAACTACGTCGTGTAAGAAAACACGAGAGTCACCCGGCAGCTTCTCTTCGCTGATTGGCCAGAAAAAATTTTTTCTGGCCAATCAGAAGCAGGCAATTCAAACGCTTCTGGAACTGGTTCGGTAAGAGTAAGTGCCCAGGGGCTCGTCTCGATCTTACAGTAAACTTTCACTACGAACATTTTATCGACCCGACCAACTGCCCCTGGGTCTCCGAGGATGTCGACGTATTAGCCATTAAAGAGTGCAACACAACCGGAGTTAAGTGTGGAAATTGCGACAAACGTAGCAAAGAAAGCCATTATTGTTTCCAGTGTTGTGCGTTCTGGTGCGGAGAGTGCATCACTTTCCACAATGGGATGAAAGCCAATAAAGATCACTATGCGCTGGCATTGGAAGACTTTCAAGATCATGACTTTGAGAACATTTTAAAGCGGCCAACATTTTGTGCGATACCAGGCCACGAGAAAAAGGAGACAGAATTCTTCTGCAATACCTGCGAAGTCGCAATCTGCAACGCTTGTGCGTTAACGAATCATGATGGGCACGGAAAGATTCTTCTGGAACAAGCTGCAAATGAGCGGAAGTTAAGAGTTAAATCTGCAATTGAATCTCAGAGAAAAAGAGCTCAGACAAAGAGAAGCAAAATCACCAAACTTGACGAAAGCCTTATTGAAGTTCAACAACAAGCCGCTCGTGGGAAGAGAAACGTACAAGAGTATGCTGACAGCATCATTGCAGCCATTGAAGCAAAGAAACTGGAGATCTTTGATGATGTGGAACGAAGGACAAAAGCATCTCTTCAAGACATAGGAAAGCAAAAGGAGGAGATTGAAGAATAAGCAAGAAGGCATGAATCAGAAATAGAAAGTACTGAAATACTTTTAAAGCGAAGCACAAGCGCTGAACTCATGCAGCTGAACGAGCTGATGGACAAAATATTAACGGAAGAAAATTTCCAAGAAAACAGTGACCGTGATAAAGATTTTTTGCAAGAATTATATTTTGTGAAGAGCCACAAGTTATTTGATCTCGTAAGCGTTGAACAAATTGGTTGCCTAAAAGAAAGTCAGACAAGAGCGCAACAATCGAGTGCTGATGGAAAAGGAATCAGTGAGGCAATTGTTGGACTTGAAGCACAGCTTGTTGTGACAACAAGAAACAAGAAATGCCAACAATGTTATGATAATAATGACTGTGTCACACTGGAAGGTAGAAATCGTGAAGGCGAAAACTGCGCAGCTGAAGTGCAAATTCAAGATAACAAAGATGGTACTTACAAGATCAAATACTTTGCCAAAGAAACAGGAACATGCAGTGCATCAGTGAAGGTTAATGGAGAACATATCCGTGGTAGCCCTTTTGAGGTTCAAGTCAAACCCAGACAGTTCAGACCTGTGTTATCTTTTGGACAACAAATATTGAAGAAGCCTTTCGGGGTAGCAGTTAATGAACAAAATGAAATTGCAGTGAGTGACGTTGGTAACCATAAGGTTCATTTATTCAAGAACGATGGAACTCATATTAAATCTTTTGGTGGAGAGGGAGCAGAACACGGTGAGTTTGACTGGCCTTCCGGAATAGCGTATCATAGTGACAATATTATTGTAGCTGAACAGGGTAATCACAGAGTTCAAGAACTGAGTAGACAGGGGGGATACCTTCGCCACTTTGGGGGAAAAGGAAGTCTTGATCACCAACTTAACTTTCCTACTGGTTTATCTATTGACAGTGATGGCAATATCATTGTAACTGATAGGGAAAACAAATTAATTAAGATCTTTTCTGCTGATGGACAATTTTTACACAAACTTGGCACAGAGAGCTCTGTCACCGAACCCTTTCACTGTATCCAACATGAAAACTATCTAATAGTATCAGACGAAGGTGATAATTCTGTAAAATACTTTGATAGGAAGGATATCTTTCTTTATAAATTTGGAAAGAAGGGAGATGGGGATGGAGAGTTCAACTCACCTCACTGCCTGTCCATGCACAAGGGAGGACACCTGATGGTTTGTGATAAAAACAATAGAGTTCTAAAGCCATGACGTCACGTTGCGTGGCAACGGAAAAATTTGGGTCTAAACAAAACGGATGGAGTAAGTCATGGCGGCACTTTCGATATCATCGCTGGCTTCCTTTTTCTCTGATGAGCAGAAGTCCTTAACAAGAGGTGAAAATCATTATCAGTCTAATCACATAGAAAGTTTTTCCTTCAGTGATGGTGTCATTCGTGGAGAAGTTCACGCTAGCATGAAGAAAAAAGTGTATAAAGTGACGGTAAGTGATCGATACTTTCAACCATGTTGATTCTTGTCGATTCTATCAACCAAATGGCTTTTATGCATTTTGTGGCTTCACTCAGTCATGTTGATCGTTATTATATCTAATACAAATATTTAAAAGAAAGCTTAATTCACGATTTGGAGGCCTAAACGCAACCGACGGTACCTCGCTCTGTTTTTTATGTTAAAAGGTAATTTCGCCACGTTCCCCATCATGAATTAAGCTTTAATATATGAAAACTTACAAACGCCTTACAGTTCCCCAAATAATACCAGTTTTCTCCGCGATTTTAGATTTATTTAGACGAAGAGAAGAACATTAAATCAACGGATTGTGAGTGTCCGCGAGGGATGTTTAGGTGTAGTCATGCTGCCGCTTTGTTTATACATGGCCTATACAACCTCAGTAGAACAGACATTGAATGCCAGTGGAAAAAGCGAAAAGCCACAAACTCGTTGCTGCCGTCAGTGCAAGAAATGTTTCCTCCTGCAAAACCTGCATACCGTGCTCTTTTAAGAGACCCAACTCGTGAAGAACGTAGTGAACTTTTCCAAAGGCTGAAAAACTATGGTAAATTTACTGGACTTTATTGGCTCATGAGCCCTGAACCACAGACTCAGTCTAAGTCCTTGCCAGTTGCTACAGTAGAAGATGTTATTTTCCAAGAGGAATTTCTACTGTTGCAAGGCCTCCAAGAACAACGTCAGTATTTTCTGAATAAAGTCAGTGTTGAATGGAAAACTATTGAAGATGTAAGCCGCCTTACTGCTGGACAAAGGGACAATCCTTCTTGGCAAATGATCAGGAGGGGTCGACTGACAGCAAGTAACTTTGGTTCAGTTTTAAATGCCAAGCGTGTTACCCCGTCCTTAATCAAACGCCTTCTCGGTGAATACGATCTATCAAGGGTGAAAGCTGTCCAGTATGGGGTATGCAATGAATCTGAAGCCATTAACGCATTCAGGCTCAAGACTGGCCTGGATGTGGTGGAAACAGGTGTGTGGCTACACCATTCTGGAGTCCTCGGTGCCTCTCCTGATGGATTGGTTGGAGAAGATAGTGTTCTAGAGGCTAAGTGCCCCTATACACACCGAGATTTGACTATTGAGGAAGCCATTAAGACCAGCAACTTTTACCTTGAAAAGAAGGATGGGGAAATTGTGTTGAAACGTGACCATGTTTACTGGCACCAAGTCCAGGGCCACTTATTTCTCACCAAGAGAAAGAAGTGTTACTTTGTCGTCTGGACGTTGAAAGATTTTGTAGTTCTTGAAATTCAGCGGGATGACTCTTGGGAGATTAAGATTGAAGAACTGAAAGAATTTTATTTGAAACACCTTTTCCCAAAAATTATTGAGGGAGAACTCTAAAACTTTCAATTCTTTTTTTTATTATTATTTTTCCATTATAGGGCACTTCTTGTATGACTGAAACACAATTTTTATGTTGTGTACAGGGCTATACATGATATGGGCTGTCCACCTTTCAAACTTGTTGCTGTTCGGAAAATTTTCAATTTCACAGTATTTTTATTCCTAAATAATAATGTATGAAATGTAACCTGTTAATTTTATTGTTTATAGTTCCTTAGTTTGTGACAAACATTAAAATAAGTAAGTTTCTCTTTGAAAACTTGTTATGACTGAGTCTGTTTCATTCAACCCTTTAACTCCTAAGAGTGACCAACTTTAAGTTTCTCATAAGTTATAGAAACACTACCCAATCAAACACATGACTGTTAACCCTCTAAGTCCAAATGTACAAATACACATACAAATCCTGCAGACTGAGCAGACTGATATTATACATTTTCTTAAAGTATTAGCAAGAGAATGTGCAGTAGTACATGTATCATGAATCATAAAAATTTATTTTGATGTTATGAAACATGCATGCATATACAACATTAAGAAGGAAATATTAAATCACTCGAATTGCTTCACTTCCTCTGCAGGCATCCTGAACTTAAACATGTACCATAACAAAAGCCTACTGACAGAAGATCTTAAAGAATATGATGATTAAAGAACAATAAAAAGTACACCCAACTGTACAATATTGCTTTTGAGAATATCACTTATGTATCCACTTAACTGGCAATGTACATTAAATTTCCTAGTCAAAGTCTGTTCCCTCACACCCCTCTTTAATTAAAGGAAACTGCAAGTTGACAATAGCTGCACATAACTGAAACACTTTGTCAATGTGAGACCTTAAGTATGGAGGGACAAAACTCAGAATTTTAAAATCTTTGAGCCTTGCATTTGCCCTTTCAACATGTATGCGACATCTAGCAATTGACTTGGTTAACTTGGCCTCACTTTCAGTAAATTTACCGTGTTCAAGAAATGGTGGAATGTTCACAGACACACCCTTAGGAACAATGTCTTGAATGAGAAATCCTTTGTCTGCTAAGATCAGATCACCAGGAACAAAGTGCTGTAGAAAACCAGATTGCTGGACAATCTCTTTGTCAGAGATGGATCCAGGGTAGAGGTTGCTAATGTAGGTCAACACTCCATTAGGTGCAACCCCTGTCAAAACTTTGAATGAGTTCATCCCACGGTAACTTGAATAGGTCACATTTTGTTGACTCATAAGGCTTGGTGTGGCCACTTCAATGTCAGTACAATCAATAATAATTCTGCAACTCGAGAACTCTGAAAAGGATGATGGCGAACACAAGCAGTTCTTGTTCCTGGAAGGAATCACTCTCATCAGATCATCAAACAGCAGTGTATGTAAGATGTGTACAAATGTTATAACTATGTTAGAAATTGTCCCAACACTGCATGAAAATAGCTGTGCCAGGTGTAAATTGGTGTAGTTTTGCCGTAATTTCATAAGTGTTATGAAGATTTGGTCCTCAAAGGTTATGGACTCGACTTTCCATCCACAGTAATAAGAAATGGAGTCCTTGAATTTAGCTGTATAATCCATTACAATTGTGAAAATCTCCTTTGTTGGTAAACCAGTTTCCATTCTGATTACTTCAGAACTCAAGTTTGAAACAGAGTAATGTTTTTTCTGATACTGCATGGTGTCCTGGTGATAGTTCAGCTCCTGCTTTGCTACTTTTAATTCTGCCTCTAAGATTATTTGCTCAGTTGGAGTTGAGGATCTTTCGTCCCATGTATCTGAAGACTCTGTAGATCTGGCATTAATGATGGCCATGGTATCTTTAACAGTCGGTAACTTATTAACCAATGATTTGGGTTTCTTTTTCTTTTTCGGAGGAGTTTTTTGTGACGGGAATAGTTTATCAGCATTCCACTTGAAAATTTCCGGCCCTGCAGATTTCTTTCCACGTCTGAAATGACAGCTGCACACTTTGGAATGCTTGCTTGGTTTTCTGTCAGCTCTCCTGATATAGAACATTACCCTTCAGATTAACATTAAGAGGTTTAAACAGCGCCAAAATTTAGCTTAAACTATCGGAATACTACTTGTGCCTTACACTTCTCGCCATACATTTACAAAGCTCAAGTATTTCTTTATCACCGTTATCATTGTAAAAAAACTTGCACCCAAATTGCACGATGGTGAAAAACCATACAAAAACAGCAAACATTCAGCCTACCTTAGCAAGCGAACCCATCGGTCATATTCTTCCTTGTCCTTCTCTGGATTTGGAAACAGAAAGAACCGGCAAGTATGCGATTCCGAATTATGGTTACATTCCGGAGCAAAGCAATGCATGTTCGTGACCTTTGTGGCCTTTCACTGTGGGGATCGACCACCTACTCACAGATAAATTTCTCCATAAAATCGCACGTACAGCTTCAAACGTTTGCATCGAGCACAACAGTGGAGTCCATAAACCATTGTTTTTTTCATTCTTTGGAATAGAAAGTCCTACATGTCGAGATTATTTAGCGAACAATACGAAACCGCAATTAACAATGGCGTCCGTATTGCAGCTTGGTTTTGTTTAGACCCAGAAAAATGGTTGTCATGACAGCGTGACGTCACACTTTAGTACTCTATAACAGGATTCAGGTGTTTGATCTGAGTGGGAAGTTTGTCGCTAAGTTTGGAACAAAAGGAAGCGGGATGGGAGAGTTTAATAGGCCGGTCTCAGCAGCGGTTCTTAGTGATGGTAAAATAGTTGTGTCTGACATCAGCAACAGTCGTATTCAGATTTTTGAATAAATGCTGTAAAGTTTCAACATCACAAAAATGTTGTATTTGGCTCACTCTTTCGTCCTTTACATTTTTTCACATTAATGGTCCTGTTTTACATGTGCATGTTAAATCAATATTTGTTTATTTGCTTAAAACTATGTAAGAACAAAGAGCGGAGAGAATAATATAAAAACAATATTTTTGGTGTAATGAGCTGTTTCCCTGAGTATATTAACTTTGACTGTTATTAGGTGATAAATGAAAACATAGCCTTAATTTAAGGTTAATCCAGCATAAGATACAATTCAGCATGTTGTTGCCTGCACAGGATAGAAATGAAATAAAATAAAAATAAATTGTTGTTTACTTGTTTATTTAACTTCCATGCAGTGGCTCTATAACAATGCACTAATGTGGTCTGTTAGGATACTGTCTTTTTTGAGTTTCAATCTTTCCTGTGAAATAAAGCTAACTACTTCTCACTGGACCACAAATTAGCATGGCACAAAAACTCAGACTAGGAGAACTGTTCCTGTGAGATTAAACTCAAGGACCGTCATGCTACACAACTGAACACCCATTTTCAAAGCAATGCCTTTTTTTACGTAATACAAGGAAAGCATTCCAGGTTGGGTAGAGTGACATCGTGCATGTATGACCCTTCCTGAATTGTTTAAAAGGAATAAGAAGACCTTAAAGTTCTAGTGACGTAAAGAACCTCCATAAATATAATATTTCATTCCTACGTTCACAGTGCCCTCTACAAGGAAATCACCAAGATATAAGGGGTCAATTAAATAAAACTTTACGAGAGTAACTCACAAGTGTAGCAATAATGATTAAAAGTCTGAAAACAATAGCTAGCTCGTAAATTACACTTGCAAAAGTGTTACTTAATTGACCCCAGGCCTAGGCAAATGTTTAGAGACTACTGTGTGATGAAGTACATGGAGCTATCTGGGCAATATGAGTCCGCACTAAGCAAAATGACAAGTGGGTTCATATGTCTGGACACCAATCTGTGAAAAGGTACGTTTAGTAAAGTACTCAGCGCTGAGCAAAAGGATTAAGAGGGTTTGCAGAGGGGATGTTTCTGGGTGGTGGAGGTGCAAGGCCTGGTGGCAAACTCTGTTGACTAGCTCCACCTCTCTTCTGTTGCTGCTGTTGAATTTGATTGGGTGTCAATCGGAAATGGAACTGCAGGAAAAACTGAAAGCAAGAAAACAGAAAGCTTTTTATTGAGTAGTTCAGTGTATGAAAATTATCGTCCAAAGCAAAATAAAAAAACGATAATCATATGATCCCGCATTTCTGTTGTACAGTCGAACCTGTATATAATGGCCACCTTCGGGACTTGAGGAACTGGGTGCTTAATACAGGTGGCCATTTAATACAGGATCACTAAAAATACTCAATTTTGATGGCGTATCATACAAAAACACTTCAGGCAAGAAGCAGTTGGTCAATGCAACCAATACATGTACTTTAAAAAAAAGCTCAGTGCCAACTTGTAACTTAACGGTCCAATGTATACGCAATATTGTGTAAAAGTACTGTGTAATAAATTGTCCTCTTATCTTCTACGGTATACAGTACTGTATTTCCATGACTTAAAGTCCACATCAAATTATCGCATTCTGTCATTTCATAGTTGTTACGTTTAATGTGCAGTTATAACGTAAATGTTGCTAATTAGAAGTAGCACAAAATAATGTATGGCTTAGCTTCTGTTTAAGGGTGGCTGCTTAATACAGGTAAAAATAATAAGGAAAGACAAACACAGGACTGCTACAGGGTGGCTGAGGCCGCTTAATAAAGGTGGCCGCCTAATACAGGTAACAAATACAGCATTTGTATGAGCAAAAAATCGGGACTTTGAAAACTGGCCGCATAATAGAGGGTGGCCACTTAATACAGGGCCGTTATATACAGGTTTGACTGTATTTGCTCATGACTAAACCATCCATGGATACAACAAATATCAGCTGTTTATTAAAGGATACTTGATGGAGTTAGAAAGATGTTTATTAAATCTCTGGGTTAAGTGAGAGTCTAAGAGGTCATTGAAGGCTTCATTTCAAGAAGTGGAAATGCTGTTGATGGGTTGTAGTGCATCAAATCTAACAGGGTCCAAGGTCAAGGCTTTGAGTTGTCAAAAACATTTGTTTATCACTTAACATACCCATAGTCCAAAATAAAATGAAACAATCAGCAAATTAAAAACCAAAACAAACTTTTGATTTCACCCGTCATTACAGTGAATTTGACCAATCAAAGTGTATGTACTCATTTAGAGATACAATAAAAGAATTTGCTGACCTGTTTTGTGTCTTTATTCCAGTGAGTCCACAGTCGCCCTTCATCTTTGTCAATTTCCCTACTTGGAATCTACAGCAAGAGTTGTTTCTAATTAATTTAAAGGTGTTTGAAAACAAAATATGGACATTTTGTCAAACTGCTGACTGTTTCAAGTTGGATATCAATCACTACAGTCAGTTCTCTTTTAAGGCCAGACACCACTGGGAACATTATAATAATAATTTATAAGCCGCAAAATAACATTTAAATATTTGATCTAATGTGCAGATAAAAATTAATGCGAACAGCACATAGTGTCCATCTCAAAAAAGGGGCCTGCTGCCTTCCACAGGAATGAATAATATTGTTGTTTTTTACTTGATGTCGCTAAAATTCAAACTACAAAACCATCTATCCTACTGAGACTTTCATGATGTATTAGAGCAGCTGAAAAATTTTGCACTTCAAAATGCTTCTTGGTTTTGAGTATGCTTGAATGTCTAAGCATTTACATCACCGCTCAGAGGGCTGTCATGAAGGTTAAAAAAGAAGCTTACACTAATTTTGTTATCTAAACAGTTCATGCATTAGAAAAAGTATTACTTTAATGTTTATGAGTTACTTGAGAAATATAATCAGGCTTTTGTAGCAAAACTCAGCAACAGATGTTTCTGTTTCTTCAGCATGGTGCCTCCATACAAATCTCTATAAATTTGGGTAAAACATTTCTTTGGGTATTTCTATACAAAATATTCCTCTGACCTGAATCTTGGCAAGAGTCTTTGCGTGGTTACTTACTTACATTTTCCAGACTCTTGACTTAATCTATTGAAAGATAATTAATTTTTTTGATTTCAATTTTGATCTACGGTATTTTGAATGGCGTGACACTGAAAACCAGCAATACAGCAAATGCTTTGTAAACTGTTTTCATGGAACATACCTTGAAGGCTATAGTTTCATAAGGCTCAGCTGCAAAAAGAAGATACTGCCATGATTTGTCTGGTGGTTCAATTCGCTGTTCATAAGCTGACATGAAGCGATGCCTTGGAGTGATGCTTTCTGCTATCTCTGGATAATCCACCTACACATACAGAGGAATGAATCACTTATGAGCATTCTGAAGCAAGTTAAAATACAATATCAGCCCCCTAATGGGTCTTCTTTGGCATTGATCCATAGTGAGCGGGGGAGGGGGGGTACTCCTAGGAATTCTTGGTGGGGGTGATGTGCCACATGGTTCTCCTAATCCTGACCCTATAATGTCAAAAATGACTAAAAAATGTCATTTTCCACACCTGTTTTCAGACCAGACCCATAAAATCCATACCGGTTTTTAACTGATTTCTTGAGTGTAATTAATTGCTCTCTTTGAATAAATGTAATGATATTTGCTAAACAAGTACAATGTCAGTATAAACCTAGTACCTGAAATAAAAGGCTGTGCTGTCCAGTGTCTGGGTCCCTTTGTTTTGTTACTGTATTCATGTGATAGAAAGACAAAAAAATATTATTTTATTAACATTATATAAGCTGAAGTACTGCTCTGGACTTAAAATCCATTGCATGTAATGCTACAGGACAATTGCACATTGACATTATTTAACTACTACTACATGTACCAGAATCCTTCAGTTGTTGTTTGCTTGTGCAAATAAATTATTAGGGCTATTGTTAATTAAAACTCAGCAGAATTGACAAATTTAAATAAGAAGGCAAAAACAAAATGAATTCTGGTAGTTGTAGTCAAACATCGTCATCGTGGCCTATTGTGGCAATTTATGTAGAATACTGTAAGTTGTGTGGATTAGTTGTCATTTTACTGCACACAATATGGTGGGCAAAATTAGATAGGCCTTTGGCACCTACAATCAAGTGACCAGCTTAATGTATTGTTGAAATTTTATCTCATAATATTGTTACCAAAGATGGAAAGAGCACACAAGGAAATTTGGTACATGCAGAAAGCGATCGCGAGGTGACTAAGATTTTGTGGATGTTGGAATGAAAGACTCAGGTTTTATGGAAAAAATGCAATAATGCAAGGATTGTGGTCCAGTGACTTTTTCCATTGCTACCTATGGTATTTTTTTCTCTGAAACCATTAAAAAATGGCACTGTCAGGACTTAAAATATTTTTGTCTCTGGTATTTTAAGGTGATTCACATAGATACAAGTACAGTGTCAGTCACACCATCTAGCTACAGCTGCAAAGAGCAAATAACGACTCTGTATAAGCCATACAAGACCAAAAATTCATGGTCAAAATTCAGGCTAATTTAGTATGTCATTTATACAATTTTACTTCTCTTCTTAAACATACCAAATAACATGTATACATCCTTGTAGAATTATTACTCTTTTCAGAGAAAAAAAAAACAAGTACCAGTGTATTCTATATACATCTACATATGTTATTAGCAAGTAAATATTATGACATGACGGAGAGATATAAAAAAAATGATAAGGATTTTTTGCTACCTTTATAACCTGGACGGCCAATCTTGACAAACTTTTTAACAGATACCCTTGGTTTTTCCTGTAAAAGCAAGCAAAGTAATTACAGTGTTTACTTGTACACAGGGGCGGATCAAGGGTGCAGGGGGTGCGCACCCTCCCCCCCCCCCACTGAGATGACCTGCGGTTTTCTAATACAACTGGTACTCTGCAAACAAAAACTATGTGGTTTATTGGTGTTGAAGTAGAGAAAGAGACGAGTGCACCCCCTCCTAAAAAAAATCCTGGATCCGCCCCTGGTACATACTGCTTCATCACATAACAGTATTTATCCTCTTCTTTTGTTTTATTTCATTCACAGTTCACTTTTCATAGAACACAGGTACATAAAATAATATGGCTGAAAGAATGAAAGTTGGTAAATTTTAAGCTCGGTGACATGCTGATCAGAAATACAGCTTTACAACAGTACTGCTTCATTTAACTTAAAAAAATACAAACTACTGTACTCACTGGTGCTGGCTGAGCTGGGGCTTCTTTTGCTTCTTTAGCAGCACGACGAGCGCTGAAAATAATCATACTTTGTTATTTCTTACAAGCCGGTTAAATTGTGCAAGTTTGGGAAAAATTTTTGGCAGCTCAATGTATGCCACCAATGGGCCAAGGAAAAATGAGCCTGTATGCGAGCTATTGATTTTTGAATACCCCACGTTTGCTGATGAACACAGTGATCTATTTGGTTAAAAACGACAGGCAACGATAGGCCACTTAATTATGACAAAAACCAAGGATATGCGACACAAACATTCACACATCGAACTTGATGATAAAAAACATCAGTAGGAAACACAAGTGAGCCTGCTCGCAGGCTAGTTATTTCTAGTCACAGAAACTGATCCTTTGGGAGTCATTTTAAGATACAAGTATTGTTTGGAAGGGTTTGTGGAATAAGCATTTCACAAGAATGATAAAAGGTAATTTAAAATAAGAATCTTGTTTAGTGACGATCACTTAAACCTTCTTGAAACACAAATTAAGTTTAAGTGAATCCCTCAAAGATAAGGATTGCTTAGAGCAGCTGTAAGTAAAGTGCTGGACTGCAAAGTGGATGGGATGTCATGGGTTTGAGCCCTGGGCCAGACCAATACTCAGGGTCTCAAACTAGGTGATGAAGGCACATACATGTACAAATTTTTTGCTATTGCTTTGCGAATAAAATGTGGCTAGACATTTGTGTGGCTCAAATAAACACGTAGGAATGGCACTGTGGAGGTGTGTGTAGCTGAGTGGTTAACACCTCGAACTCCGGATCTGGAGGTCCGGGGTTCAAGCCACGCCCATCACATTTCCTCGGACAAGGAACTTTACTCCACTTTGTCTCTCTTCAACCCGGTGTTTAAATGGGTACTGGTGACATACTGCTGGGGGGTAACCCTGGGATGGACTAGCATCCCGTCCAGGGGGGAGTAATAATACTCCTAAGTGCTTCATACTAATGAAACTGGGATAAGCTCCAACCATTTGGGCCTTTGGCTCGTGTTTGCCTTTACCTTAATGGCATTAACATCTCCAGTAGGAGACTTACAAAACAGTGTCCTTCAAGTACTCTAAGGGACAATGGGGCGACACTCAACAAGGGAGAGCTGTTCAATACTCCGACAAATTTATGCATGGCATTGTATTGTATTGTATTCACATTACAGTACTGTACAAAAGCATAATGGTGAAGAACAAAGCAAAACAATGAGAAATTTAACAATACCATGAATAAATTTGTTGGAGTATTGGACAAGTATGCTTTTATGGGACAGGGAAATACTTCAGTCCTTTCTAAGGACAAGGTTTTACAGTGATCATTGTTACCACAGAGATTACCATCCTTTTTACAGTGACCAGAGTAATATTATGAAAACTAGCAAGAGATCACATCACATCTTAATCCAAGCACAGGTACAAACTGTGGAACCCAAATATAGTGTGTGTTCTGGTGCTTACAGGTTAGATTGATGCTTTTTTCCTTGAGTATGGGCAAGATAGCTTCCCTACAATAATAAATAGAGAATAATAATTAAAATAAAATCTCAAAAATAATGATAAGCTAAATGAGAGGACTGAAGATACAGTAGGGTTGTGCGCTATTAGTGTCTGGTGGTTACTGTCAACTGACTTCTGCCTCAAGGCATGACACGTAAATTGGGGTGAACTTCACAGGTTCATCCGTTTTACAGATTGTTATTCAGGCAAGCTATAGCTGGCATTTACTAGCACAGAAGTCATTTCAACTACCACCCCCAAAATTGATAAGCAATGATCACAGTTCCACTGTATTTGAATTTCCCAAGTAAGATTGCCCAACAGCCTCAACTCACTAGACCGATAGCAAACTCCACAAGCCCTGGGCTAGAGAGCAGTAAGTTTCCGCTCAGCCTCATGCATTGATTATGCATACATGTTCTCACTCTATTCATATCGACTGTTTGTGTGAAATAGTATGAGATTGTTGCATACATAATTATTAAATTTTTAAAAGGGCTGTACAGAAAGCATGCCCAGAATGCAGTTAAACAACTATTGACAGCCATTCAACTTACCTCGTTATTGTGCAGTGTAAGACACAATTTGCATTCATAGGAACCAAGATGGTTCTTCATAAAATATGGATCCTAAAAACAAGAAACAACAAGTACATGCATAATATTATTACAGTGTATCTTACTATTATTGAGTACCCAGTACATCAAGTATTAACTTCCGCAATGAAGAAAAGACTTTTGTCCTAAACCCATGCGTAGTTGGAGGAACTCTTCACCACTCTAAAGAGAACGCCACACGTGCAAAACAACAACTTCTTATTTACCTTGTTGAGGTCTATTGTTTCTAACGCAAGCTGTCTAAGACGCTCTCGTCGGTCTCTGTTAGATTCTGACCACGAGGCGACGCCACCGGAGCCAGTCTTTCCGCCTGCTCTGTTTTGAAAATCCATCTTGAACTGACAAATACACAGAAATTAGAAAAGAAATATGGCGACCAAGAAAAGACGCGCACTTGGAGGAAAACTAGGAATTAGTCATCACCAGTCTTTTTAAATTCGCCTTGAAGACGAGGCTAGTAAATTTGGCGGGCGCATAAGAAAATTTCAGCGGCATTTTGAGAGATCATGCGTAGTGACCATGACAACTTGGAGAAGATTATATTCTCTTCTGGAACCGAAATGTCTATGTCTGGATTGATAGGGTAGCTAACGAAGTTTGTATGCAAACGCCAGTCTAGATGGAGGAGCTCGGCGATGACGATGTGAAAGAGTTTGCTTCAGACTGGGTTAGAAGACTTCAAAATTCTGTTTTGGCTGCAGACAATGATGTCAGTAACCCAGGTGTCGTCAGGTCTCGTTTCGGTTCAGATGACGAGCGAATATTCCCTAAGAACGAATTTCGTGAAGAAATCGGTGAAGTCGATCGTTCAAACTTCCGCTGGAGACCTTCTTTTGCTGTAGATCTCAGAAATTCTGTTGCAGACAAACACCTGCCCGGCCGAGGAGAAGGTGACGAAGAGCAAGTCCTGTCGTTCGAATGTTCGTCAAAACATTCGAACGTCGATCAAGACCATCAGAGATTTAGTGGAAAAAGCACTCCAAGACCGGATTCTGAGTTCTTACGCC
>CALNXI010001248.1:9814-37130 GCA_942486025.1 Porites evermanni
ATGTTTGAATTCGAATAAAACGAAAATATATTTCAAACCTTAAATTTTCAATAGCCGTGATAGGTTATGCAATAAAAACGTTATAAATGACTCAAATTATTCTTAAGTAGCGTAAGAATGATGCTTAATATCATGTTTTGATGCTAGGAAATTTTGGTGTACTTTCGTTCATGCGATATTGAAATCTAACCTGTTTTCTCACCATCTGTATAAGTGCAACTTCATTCAGAATTTGGACTTTTAGCGCTTTCTTGTATATCTCCGAAACGACTCGAACGAATTTTTTCAAAATCTCTTCACATAATCTTCATAATGTATATAAAAATGTCCGAAACTTTCATTAAGATTGATTCACTGTAACACCTTGAAATTTCAAGACAAACCTATCCGACGAACCGGTCAAAAATCTGCGCTCCAACATTCACTGTTTTGACGTTATGGTAATTTTTCCAAATTAATGCGGACAATACATATATCCATGACTAGTACATTTCAGTGTGATTATTGCCAATATTTTACATTCAAAAGATGCGATAAATTCAAACTAAGATGTACTAGTCATGGAGGTATGTACTGTTGTCATAGTAATATCGATTTTACTTAAAACTACATTTTCACAAATTTCAATCCATAGCCAATTACTGGTGAAAATTTTATAGCGATCGGACAAGGTAAAAACTACTTTTAAGGCGATTGAAAAATATCGGTATGGCCTCTGAAAAACTGTATCGAAACACCATAAACAAATAATAGCATGATTTGTACGTGATATTTGGCATAAATACCACTCGAGATATTTCAAAATTGTTTCAAATTTCACTCGCCTAACGGCTCGTGAAATTACGTATAACAATTTTGAAATATCTCTCGTGGTATTTATGCCAAATATCAATACTAATCATGCTATTACCTATACTAATTGTTCCCTAATTTCACTCGTCACCATTTGATTACACATACTTATCCGGTAGGAGTATCCACTAACAAAAGATGCTTTAAGGCAAGAAAAAATTCTTTAGAGGCACAAAACACGGTGTCTCGTACGAAATTATCGTAACCTCGCTTTCATGGTGGTGACAGTTATGACTGTAAGTTTCGTAAGATTTTATTCCTCAGGAACACCATTCAGAGCAACCTCCTTATTACTTATGCATGCAGCTTGGGAAAATGCCAATACAGTCAAGTATTACGCCGGGAACAGCTTTCTTCATAACTTGGATACTTTTGATAGGTCTACAGGTGTTGCAAGGAGTCTAAGTTACAAGATCTTTCTACCCTAGCCACAGAGGGAACTATACTTCTGGTTAAGTCCGTCTGCAAAACAGCGCCGAAATCTTTGTTCTTGTTCCCCTGCTGTGTACCATGATTCGAGTACGCGTCATAATCGGCCTGTTAAAAAGCCACTGCGGTCAATTTGCCTATCAGTTTGAAGGGAAATTCGAAACGCAGGACCTTACTAATCGGAATTAGATTACGTTTGCAACGCAGACAAGATCTTTCCTGATTTTATGGAAAAAACTGATTAAGGGTGGCTACAAGAAATTACATTTATATATTATTTGTCCTTTGAACAAAATATCCTCTTGCAAAACAGGTGCGTAGATAGAGGATATTACATGGCCGCTTGGAGATACGAAATTTCTCTTCGAGTGTTGAAAAATATTTCACTCGTTCTCTGCGCTCACTCGTGAAATATTTTTTCAACACGAGAAGAGAAATTTCGTATCTCCAAGCGGCCATGTAATGTTCTATTTATTATATAGACACCAATGAACTACCAAACCATTTCATTTTAATAGTTTTGTGGCGTGAAAGGCGCAATTTATTATGTAGTCATAGCAACGGGGATATTTTCACATGTGAAGGCAACATGTTATTTTCACATGTGAAGATATCAAGTTTTCGCGCGAAAGCTCACCTGGTATTTTATTGGTGTTTATATAATAATACTTAATTTAAACTTACCGAATATTTTTCTGTTGCATTAGACAGACCTTGGAGCGCTTTCTGGTTTTGCTCAGGTAACAGAACCTTAGCTATAATACACTTTGATTGTTTTTGCTTGGTTTTGAAAATGATTTAAAAGCTTTAAGTGTAGGCGACACCTTTTTATGCCGATGGAAGAGGAAATGACCTTAGGGCCTGTTTACATGGAGTGGGGGACCCCGGTCTAGTGGGGTTGGTTTCTTTTGTTTTCACGCTCTGGGGGACACAAAACAAAAGAAACCTACCCCACCTGACCGGGGTCCCCCACTCCATGTAAACAGGGTCTTAGTTTATAGGATTTGAATTCCTTAGTATACTTATTCTTACCTTTTCACTTAGTTATTTCATTCCTTTTGTTCTTCACATTTTAATGTATCGTTCCTCACCTTCGACTTTTTATATATATCGTTTATCGTTTCTGTTCATTTGCATTTGATAATGGTCACATTGGCCGCCGAAACGTCATGTTTTCATGGCGCTACGTTTTGTGTCTTTATGTGCTACGCGGCAGAGATATTTGTATCCCAAATTCTTGTCTCGTGTGTCGACCACTGGGCGTCTACTCAAACCAAGAATCAAAATGTGTGTTCACCGCAAATAGAACATAACAGCTGGCGTGTACACGCCTATCACGTGTTTATTTGAAACAACCCTCAGCCAGCAATCAGAACGGGGATGATTTAGGGAGCTGGGGAGGGGAGCAGGGCCAGAGGGGGCTAGGGGGCTTTAGCCAACCGTCCTAACTTTCCCCCCAAAAATAGAACCTTACAATGGAAAGAGCCTCTTTAGCCGTCACTCCCGCCCCCTACCCACTACCTCACCTTGGAAAATGTTTCGCAGCTTCCTTGAATTCGCAAGAATTGCTGATACAAAGTCAGGCGCCCTATCGACAGGATGTTGCTGCCTCTTTATGCGGCTTTTTCGGTTTGTGGCGAGCATAGCCGATGTTAATTAAAAGTAACATGACTTGATTATTTCTCCAGTTATGTTCCCCTTCTTATATAATTATTTTTTATTTATTTTTTTGTTTGTTTGTTATTATTTTCAGCAGTGGAACTCTGGAGCCTCTGGAGCTTATGGTGTTCGCAACGAGAAGGCAAATCTTTATCGAAGTTCCAAGGTAGCATGAAACAGTTGTTCTCTATGTCGCATTCAATAGCCTTGAATAAAACCCATTGGGAGATCAGAAATGTAACGTCTATTTAATTTATTCTCAGGCTGAAAAAACAACGTTAATAGATCCGGTAAGTAACCTTTTTGAACTGTTCACTTATGCAGGTCTTGAGACGTGAACCAGCCTCATTCCTTGTGCTATTCACTGAGTCTCAAATAGACCTTTATTCATGTTACAAACGAAATGTGCTCATGTACCCTGGGCATCCTATAATACTCCTTAAATCGAGTTAATTCAATATGGCCGCCGTATCGGTAAAAAGGTCTATTGTAAAGCCTTGGAACGCGGTTGCTAAACTAGTCACTTCATTCGGCCAATTATATCACAGTACACACTTACAACCCAAGGAGCCAATCACTGCTCGGGCAACGGAAATGAATTTACCCAACTCTTCGTGAACAAAACGTGACCTGCGTGCAGTCACGTAATGGGTTTTGTCTTTATTTAGCGACATAGTCTTTGAGTCGAAGCAAGTCTGGCGGTGACCTTGTTTTGATAGACACATCAGTACCATTTTAATATACACAAGAACAGAAGTTACATTCGAAAGCAGGAAGGTTCAAATCAAAACAAGGTCACCTCTCGCCTCCTTTGCACTCAAGGCCAGGATTCTCAATACACAACTCTAAAAAGGACTATTCAAAGATGACGTTTTGAAATTAGTTCGAGTTTAGTAACTAGAAAAAAAAACATGGGAAATACTTGCTGCACATTTTTTCCGTGTGACTATTTAATTATCAAGAAATCTCGAAAATCCTCGGACGTAACCATTAGACCTTACACAGTTATTATTTAAATTCACATTAGGACTCTGAGATTGGTAAACAAAATAGACAGTACTTAAAACTCAGAGTCGTGATTTAGAGGCAGACTTATATTTGTTGCACAAAATTGATTGTAGTTTGGTTTTCTGTAAACATCTTTTTTTATTTTTGTGTAGGTCCAAATCAACTTAGCTTTACTCCATTACCAACTTGAACTCTACAAAAAACCAAACGGCTCTAAAGAATACCCAGCTAAGACTTGTAAGGATCTTATCCTGTGCTATCCAAATCTGAAAAGTGGTAAGTTAAATTGCAAAGATATACTTCCTTTCTGAACGCCGACCGATACAAATAGGAACCGTAGCGAGACCGGCCTTGATGTAAAGGGATTTCAGGATTGGGCTGGTAAGGGCCACCAATCTCAACAAAATACTGATACTGACTAAATACTGACTTCAGTTTTTTCATGACTTTTCAGCCAATACTAGAACGGAGTGTTTTTTTTAAGCTAAGACAAAGATAGTTTAACTGGTCGAAGAACCTTGAAAGTGAGGGCAAATGGACCTTTATCTTGAGGATGAACTGACATATTGGGTTGTACCGACGATGGTGAAAACAATGAATTTCTAAGGAAAAAAATATAACTAGTCTAACTGATTTCTTACTTCTGATTGGTGCCAGAAAACTTTTGTGTTTTTCTGCCCAATCAGAAGGCAGGACGGCGGCGACCGTTTGGAACTGGTCTGGTAAGACATTGTTCCCAGGGGCTCTTCTCGCCGTTCTTTACTTTTCTTCGTGCCATATTTTCCCGCCCGTTTAGACTTTCCCTCGCCCCCACTATCTGCCCCTGGGTCTCCGAGGATGGGATGTAATATGCCTCAGTACGGACTCGTTCCCAGTCGTCTCTCATTGAACCCTCCTTCGCATATTCAGGAGTGAGGACTGGAATTTAGGGAAGCGAGGGAGAGAGAGCAGGATATCCCAGTCGTTCTTCTCACTTCTCCCTCTTCATCAGCCCCTGATTCGTCGTGCGCGTTACGAAGACGACTTCAGACGAGTCAGGTATTTAGTAGTAGCCGATAGATACGCCGTGTGATGTCTTTCAATGTTTTCACCAATTTTGAAAAACAAATCTTTACGTAGGTGAATATTGGATTGATCCGAATGAAGGCGTTCCTGAAGACGCGATCAAGGTTTACTGCAATTTTTCGTTCAATGCCACGTGCTTGTATTCAAGCAACGGGAAAAAGGTAATGTTTGACCTGACTGTAAAAATTTTTTTAGTTCAGAAACAGGCGTAACCAATCAATGAGAACATTCTCCGTCGCAATTTTAGCTTGTCTATGTTCACGTTGACTTAATTACCATGTCCTATTTCAGCATTCTAGCCAGGATTAAAACAGTTGGACAATTGACGACGGTTTGTTTCACCTATTTTTGTTGATGATTGGAGTCCTTCCCCCCAAAAAATCCATCCATCAATAAATGATCTATTGGTCTAGTGCCTAGAGAGGTCAAGAGACACATCATTTACACTGAGTACAAGTCCATTTAACGATCGGCTTAACGTGCTTGCTTTCCTTTTAAAAATGACTGAGAATTTTCAAACTAGAAGTTTTAAAACAATAAAGAAGCTGCTGCCTTTGGAACCAGAAAATGTTACTGATAATTCTTAAATAATTAAACTGAAGCGGTATAGGGAGGATGAAAAGTTTACGGAAATAAGATCTCAGTAATATTGTAAAGTAAAGAACAAAGAAAGGCCTTTGCTGTCTCGATAACCCTCTTTAAGTGTAGGTTATAGAAGGTTACTATAGACCTTGCTAAATTATTCCTTTCTTTGTTGTATTGGAATAGCCATTTTTATCCCAGAGGAAGAAATGGTATTCTGGTGTGGACGAGTACAAATGGTTGAGCAAGGATCTGGGAGCTTTTAAGAAGGTAAAAATTGCCTTACTGAACAGACCTCTTCTTATAACATTAATTTGATTTGACTCTTGTGACACGCAGGGAGTTTAAGTTGCAGCGTGTTTGAGCGACGCACGTGAGCCAAATTTGTATTGCTAAGTGTCTTTACTCTTAAAGGGACGTTTTGCCCAAGAATTTGTTCAAAATCACGACTGAAGGGTGCAAAAAGTCCACATCCGGTTGACGTGCGTCGCTCAAAAACGTCGTTGCTTAAACTCCCTATGTGAGAGTGACCACCCGTGTAGAGTATGGGTTGTGGGACTGGCAAGGATCACGTGAGGTTTTAACAGCACGGACGTTTTAGGGTTTTATGGAAAATTGATACCATCATCTTCTCTAAATCAAATAAGCCCCCCTCTCTACTGTTCGCCCTCCCTCAAACGTGCTTGAGATTAAAAAAAGCCCCCCCAGGGGTGCATAATAGAGGATTCACGGTGTGTCCCACTCGAAGAACGTAGGAAAGGGCGGAAGTAAGGCAAGTAGTTTCAAGCCGGTGTCAGGTTCTCAAAAAACAGGGACGTCGCGAAAACAAGGTCAAGGGAAAATAGTTTTCACGATGTCTGTACATAACTATCTTGGAGCCTGGAGCAGGAATTGAAGGAATTACTAACTATGACATCGACTACATGTTATCTCCACAATAGTAAGGCGATGGTGCCTTGCGGTACCTTTTACGAAGCCAAATCCTAAATGTGACATCACGACTGAAAAAATAATCATATTTCTGTGAAATTTTTCTTTGGATTTTTCATCTTCCCAGTAATTGATCGGTGACTAAACATAGACATGAATGTCTCCGACTCCCCCGGGGGGAGGGGGGGGCACTCTCTTATTTGTCCTATACGGGTATGTTCCGCAGAACAGGGTATGGCTTTCAGGGTCTGAGTCTTTAACAGGGTATACAATTTCACTGTTGAGCGTTTTGAACTGGGTGTCTTTTTGGACTGGAAGCCTTTCAAAGAGTGTGAAGACTTGTGGTGAGCGGTGTACATTTGAAATACCAATAAATTAATTGTTTTCCTCAATATCTATTTCCACGATTTGAGTGTGAAAAATTACTTAATTCTGTGCTCAAAACAGAACAAATCAGGATCAGAAAGTCTTAAAAAGGGTCGGGGTTTGAAGGCCTCGGCGACACAGCTCTACCCAGACTTCCCGTGAGTGCCCCCCTCCCCCTCGGTTCCAATTAGCGTAACTTGTTCTCGCCCCATGTAAGGGAATCCGCATTCCGGAAACCGCGGGAAATTTTTGCTAATGGAATCCGGAATGCTGGACTTCGGAATCCGGAATCCGGAATCCCGCTTACGATAGGAATCCGGAATCCAAATTTCACTGACAGAGAATCCAGAATCCAGTGCATGAAATCCGGAATCCACGGCGTGGAATCCAGACTCCAAGACTGTCTTGGTTTACCTTCATGAGGCGATTGTTCCCTAGATAAACAGAAGCTTTCCTTCATGTTTCAGATCAAGTACGTCAAGTTTTTAAGCCAGCTGTTATTCTTACGTCTGTTGAGTGACCGCGCACGTCAGACCATCACTTACCACTGCAAAAACTCCATCGCTTGGTACGATGAACAGCTTAAAGACGTCTCTAAGTCCGTCAAAATTAAGACGGCCAATGGAGTCATCATTCACTCCAGCTCCTCCAATAAGTTCAAGCCAAGGATAATTACGGACGATTGTCGAGTGAGTAGGAAAATGTGAACTAGTCCGGTTCTTCAAACTCGTAAATGTCATTTTTTTTTTTTTTTTCACCACATTTAAACGGTTTACCTGGAAAAATAAACAACGTGAACAAAGAATTTAGACATTATAAAACAGCAAACGAGACTGTAACACAAAGGATTGTATGAAGCGAAGTTACGTAAACTTTAAAATATTTCCCCGTAAATCGAAATGCAGTCATGAACACACAAATAGCTTAAATCAGTCCGATGATTAACGCTATTTAACTCTCTGCTGTTTTACTAAAACTGTTAGCTGTCTTAGAACAGCTGACATAAAAAAAGCGAGGTCAAGTTTCATTGAAACTGGCAGAGTGTCCGCTTTGCACCTCAGACTGTCCGCTCAATAAAGGTTTCAGAGTATGTATGAAAGGATATTCTCTAGACTGCAACCAGTCTCTTCTCGGTTTATAGTGGAGTCGAGGCTAAAAATAAAGGCCCCAGTTTTTCCTGGGCTGACAATTTTTATTTTCGTTCGCTTCGCTCGATTTGCTGGCTCGCGTGACCGTCCTGAATCTAAAAAATCTCGTCCCTCTCTGACTCGAACTTTTTACTCGAAACGTCATGTTTTTCACCCAGTAAAGTGCATAACCACAACAATGCTTTAATTTAGGCCGTGGTGAAGCGGACGGATTCCCGTAGACGGTACAAAACCACTAATTATTTCTTCCTTTTTCATCGCAGATCAAGAATGGCACGTGGCTCCACACAGTTATCCAAATAGACACGCCCAAAACCAACCGTCTTCCCATTGTGGATGTAGCAGCTTACGACATAGCCGATCAAAACGAGGAATTTGGACTCGAAATAGGACCTGTCTGTTTCTATTAACTTCTATTTTATTCTACATTCAGCCTACCTGTATACTCTTTCTTTGGAATGGAAAAATTCTTGGATGTGTAATATAACTATTAACTTATTTTCTGATGTGACTTTAATTAATTACGATTGCTCAACAACTGATATCCTTTGTGCGCTGTACCATTTGTTACGTACACCTCAAAGTTGAAAGTTAATAGCTATAATCAGTGAACGGCCACATCTGTAATTTCTAATACAGTCAAACCCCGTTAATAACGGGGTGTCTGTTAACGGGGTGTCCGTATTAAGCAGCTCATTTCATTCAAGTCAAAAAACCTCCTTTTATTAGAACAAAATACCGCATCTCTAATCTTCACAACGCCTTCATTCCGCGGCTTAAATCCACGGAAACACTAAAAAATTGCTCAGTTATATATTACTTAATCAAAACCGTTCTCTGCACAACTCGTTTGATACCAAAACTTGACGTCTACAAATCATCTTATCCGGCGTACAGTTACGCTCAGTGGAGCGCTGGGAACTTCAACATGCTTTCAAATAAGGGTTTCCTTGCCTCCAAAAAGGAAAGGTCTATTACAGCACACAGTTGATAATGAAGTGTCCGCATTAGCGAGGTTGGCGTTCTTTGAGAATCTGTTGACTGGGGAAGAAATAAGTGTCTGTTGTCCGTATTGACGGGTGTCCGTATTAAACGGGTTGAATTTTGAGAAAACGTAAGGACTTTCCCAAGGGACAAAGATGACTGTCCGTAATAACGACGTGTCCGAATTAAACGGGTGTGCTTGAAACGGGTTTCGACTGTATTCTCTATTTTACTACCAATAGCGCGGAATCTTGGATTGTTGCCGTTTTCCCTTTCGGCGGTTTTAGCTTAGAACCATCTGGGTTTGCCTAACTTTTTATAAGTAATTTGCGATACTGAGGGGGTATTCCCTTAGTCTCCCTCGCAGCCGTTTTTTGGATGTCACGCAACGCTCCCCCAAAAGTATTGGTATTCCCTGGCATTATCCGCTTTTTTCTTCCTTTTGTTTTTAATATTAACCACCTTGGCCCGCAAAAAATTTAATAGGAATGGATTGAGGAACCGATATTATCCCTCAAACGCAGGCCTCACATCCTCAGTAGCTCTCCGGTCGCTGGAAGTGCCGCTTGAAACAACGACAGGACAATCGGCTGAGATCGTTTATTTAGCAGATCCCCTCAACATGCAACTAGCCGGTCGATCATCGGTCCAATACGTTCAAATGAAATTGTTACTCTTTTTCCTGTTTCATTTTAAGTTGCATGTGACTTTGTGAGTTGGGATACCTTTTTCTACAATAATATTGTTTTTCCCGCCCAGGGTGAATATTACATGTTTCTACCGACATTAGGGTGAAAACATTCTTCTGAAAACTCTTTCATTGTAGCGTACGACATTTTCCTTTTAGAAAAAATTGTTAATTATTTACAGTGAGATCGGTATCGAACTGTTTCGATCGAGTCAGAAGTATCGAACATTTGGCTAGTGTAGCTGCTCATCGTTTTATAGTTTTGCCGTTTGGAGAAAGGAAGAATTCTATACGGTTTAGTTGAAAACATATAATTATAGTGTACAAAGGCAGTTTCAACACACAAAATTACATTTTTTTAAATTCTTTTCAAAATCTCAGCCTCGCTCGGATTTATTCCTAAAATATATTCTTAAAATTTCGCCAGTTTCAGCGTCGCTGTTCTATTTACATGTAAAATAAATTCTTTATATAAAAAAATAGTGTAAATTTCTACTTGACCGAAAGCGTAAAAATTGCAGCAAATTTTGGGGAAATTTGCCCGAATATAATCCGTGCAAATAATAATAAAAAAAACGTATTTTCACAGTTAAAAGTTAAAATAAGTTACGATATAAACATTTAAATCGTTGCGTGTAGCCAAGAGTAATGTAACTACTAAAAGCGAGTCAAAGAAAAATTAGTACGTAAGAGTTACACGCAACCACATACAGCTCCAAAAAGCCGAACGCTTTCGAGATGTATCTTGCTCTATTCTCTTATTTTGAAGCTGTAACTCGTTATAATTTTCACACGCTGCCTGTGTTTTTCTTGCCGTGCAGTTTGTAATATTTGTCTGTGAATTATTGTGGATACAGTGTTCGTGCAGATCGTCGCAGCTCTAACAATTGCTGGGACAAATGAAATTTTTATTTCCTTTTTCACTGTTTTGAAAAGTTCCTGTTAACATGTGATAATCACTATGCAGGGGAATCGAGAAGCGCCGACCAAAAAAGAAGAAAGTTGACGAATGAATAACAGCATTTGCAGTGCCTTTATAGACGAGTGAAGCATCCCATCTAATAAAAAAATGGCTACTCCACATTCGGATAAATTGTAAAATAGCTCAACGCAGTTTCTATCTGAAGTATTCCATCTGTTTTTAAGTCTTCTATTCACATATGTCTACGTAAGTCTTCATTGTTAGAGTTCCTTCCAGTGTTCTCCATCCTAAAAAGAATAGAAGAAAAACTCTTGCCTATTATAAAGAAGGGTGTTGCTACATGCAACGATGTTCCCATAGGCCGGAAACTTTCAGTTTAAACGCCTTATCCATTGAACAATTAAATGACTTGTATCTTTCCAAAAGTTGTTCATTTTTATCCAATCACAAACAGCTTTTTTGTATTTATAATATTAGTACGCTGTCGTTGTTACGTAATGAGAAAAACGAATTCGAAGACAGTTTAAAAAATATCAACTTTCTTTTGTAACTTTCTAGAAATGTACTTGGAGGTGGTGAACGCGCCACGAATGTTGAAACAAATGTCGAAAACGATAAATAGGCCATCATGGGTAATGATGATATATGGGTCAGAGTAGTTCTACTAAATTCAACTTCCCTTTGAAAATGATTGGCTAAGCTGTGGATGGGAAAGAAATCGTGATTCAATGACGAAAAAAAGTTTTCGAAGTTGTCTTCTCCTTAACGGTAATTGATCTAAGAATTAAACAGATATTTGAAGTAGCACTTTTGCAAAGGAAAAAGAATGTTTTTTGGGACGTTTTGGGTGCAATTAACTTGGTCACTAAAGAAAGGTTAGATTGAAAACATAAAAGAAAAAAGGGATTTGTCTTCACTATTGTGGGAGAGAGAACGTATAAGAAGAGAGAAAAGCTCTATTATATCTTGGGCACTAATTTAGGGAGAAAGGTAAATTGACTAAGCCAGAAAAACCTTGACTTCGCACGCATGGAAAACTTGTACCGTTCATCGTTCTTTCTCAGGAGTCAAGAAATCGAAGGAGGCTTAAATTCCCCGATGGTAAACAAGTTAATTTTATTACATATTTTCTCATAATTTTCTATAATATCCCAAAATAATGACACTCCTTGGTGTTGCTGAATTAACCTCAAATGGAACCCAGTCCGTGTTTTATTGCCCAAACAGACCAATGTTGACATGGGTTTTAAGTGACACGACCACATTTTACATTGCATCGATCACTACGTCTATTGCTTCTCCTCTGACCATTTTCTTAAACATCGTAGTGGTGATAGCCGTATGGAAAACACGAGAGTTACAAACAAACTCCAACATTTTGTTGGCCAGCATGGCGGGAGCAGATTTTTTAGTCGGAGCTGTATCGATGCCTTTATGCATTAGCTTGGACGTTTTACTCATTCGTAAAGAAGTGAGCCAAGCGATCTGTAAAATTACTTTTGCAAATCAGCTGGTGCTGTACGGTGCAGTTTTTTCGACTTTATATCATCTGACAGTGATTGCATGGGAGAGGTACCTAGCTGTTGCAAAGTGGAATCAGTACCATGTATTTATCCGAAGAGCTCGTATCAAGAAATTGATTGCAATCGCATGGATCATGGCAGTATTGACCACGGCGCCTGTGCGTATTCTTAAAGCTGCTGGTGTACATAACATCTTAGTAGAGGTCTTTTACGTTGTCTTTTGTTTACCGGCGTTGGTGTGCGTGTTCCTTATAGGATATTTTTACATCAGAGTTTATCAAGAAGTGCGAAAGCTGGAACGAAGGGAAGACTCTATTCGCCGCGCGCGGGTAAGGATGAGGCACGAGGATGGCATTGCCAAAAGGACATTAGCCATAACAGTTGTCTCTTTCGTCTATTTTATCCCATTGGTTATCGTTCTTCTCTTTGGAAAAGTTGTGCCCTTTCTTCGTACAAGCTCCTCTTTCCGATGGTCAGAGCTGGTTATTCAACTCAACTCTCTTATAAACCCTATTTTGTACTGCTTCGTCCTAAACAAAAATTTCAGGAATGTGGTTTTACGAATGATGAAGATTAAGAAGACCGTCGCTGTGGATGTTACCACCGAGCGACTCAGTTCAAGACCAGCCGGTCGTCTATCCCTGCAGTTGCTGAGTGTGCAAAATTTCAACGAGGAGCAACGACGAATAGGTCTCATCTCGAAGGCTGAGTCGCAGGATTTTTCTGCGGTTGTACCCGCTAATGTNTCTTATAAACCCTATTTTGTACTGCTTCGTCCTAAACAAAAATTTCAGGAATGTGGTTTTACGAATGATGAAGATTAAGAAGACCGTCGCTGTGGATGTTACCACCGAGCGACTCAGTTCAAGACCAGCCGATCGTCTATCCCTGCAGTTGCTGAGTGTGCAAAATTTCAACGAGGAGCAACGACGAATTGGTCTCATCTCGAAGGCTGAGTGGCAAGATTTCTCTGCGGTTGTTTCCGCTAATGTCGTCAACCAAACTGCTGAAAGCCGTCTTATCAATAACAAACAGCCAGTGGCTGAAAACAATCCCGTTGCTTCACCGTCTGAAGTAATTGTCGAGGTACATGAACCTTCCGCCACTCTCTCTGGAGCCCCTCGAGAAGAGAGTCAAGAGACTGTTCAGGGAAAGAGCGCGGGCTCATTTCCCGAACAGCGGCTGGTAATCAAGCCTAGAACCCAGCCGCCTAACCGCCAAGGAAGAAAACACAGGCGAATCAAACCAGGTGATCTCCAGACTTTTCAAACAACTGCGACTCCAATATATCAACCGGAAAACAAGTACAATGTGCACCTTCCACACCATGTCAAGTAGACTAAGTGTAAAACCATCTCAGTATATATACAGAGCAATCCAAGTTAAATATCAAATAAAACTCTCGAATCGAAGTTAATAACCAACAGCTCAAGAAGGAAAGCAATCAAGTGCGGGAGAAAAAAGCCGTTTGATTCACGAGCCGCTGAAAGAGGGTCGCAGTAAGTCAGAATGTAACAGAGCAGATTATTCATTTTTTAGAGGGTTATGTGGGGAGAGAAGAACTCCGAAAAATTTCTGTTTTCCAGATTGGAATTGGACCCATGACCTTGTAGACACCAGTCGGATGCTCTAACCACTGGGCACCATAGAATTAGTGATGAACAGGTCATTTATCAGGGGCACCCAACGACTGTTTAATTTTTGTAAAATATCTGTCCGGAGAAGCAAATATTGCCTAGAATTTTCTGTCGTTCTGAGGACGGTGAGAAATGTCCTGATGACTGTTCCGTTCATCAACAGTTTTCGAAGCTTATCTTATAAATCCCCTATGGTTTTCTGAAGTTTAATTTTTCACATTTTACACCCCTGGGCCGGGTTGTTCAAAGCAGGGTTAAGTCTATCCAGAGTTAGTGCGAAATTTGATTTCAGATATGAAAGCTTGAGAAGCAAATTCAGTTTTATTCTTTTTGCCTACAATTTGATGATTGGATACTCTNCCACTGGGCACCATAGAATTAGTGATGAACAGGTCATTTATCAGGGGCACCCAACGACTGTTTAATTTTTGTAAAATATCTGTCCGGAGAAGCAAATATTGCCTAGAATTTTCTGTCGTTCTGAGGACGGTGAGAAATGTCCTGATGACTGTTCCGTTCATCAACAGTTTTCGAAGCTTATCTTATAAATCCCCTATGGTTTTCTGAAGTTTAATTTTTCACATTTTACACCCCTGGGCCGGGTTGTTCAAAGCAGGGTTAAGTCTATCCAGAGTTAGTGCGAAATTTGATTTCAGATATGAAAGCTTGAGAAGCAAATTCAGTTTTATTCTTTTTGCCTACAATTTGATGATTGGATACTCTATAAAGAAGAGAGAAAGTTATTTGGGAAAATGCTTTTGGACAAAAGAAAAAGAAACCAGAGTTAAAATTTAACTCTGGGTTAGCGTTAATCGGCCTTCGAGCAACTGGGCCCTGGTCAGGCTATTTTTCGTAGAAAAAAGGAAACCTACAATTTTCGGATTAAAAAATGTGATGGGGAGAGGAATCAGAAAAATTCTCACTGTCGTAATACATTAGATTGCATCTAAAAAATAATGCTGAAGCCCTTGTAATTTCGGAAAGACTCAAGTTCCCATAGGATGACCGAACAGATAAAAATTTTAGAGTGCCGCCTATAAGAATGCATTTAGTACTCTAGGTAGCCTAAAAAGTGTTTTCAATGTATTTAGGAGAAAACCGTCGTTGGGTGTCTTAATAAGAATTAATTATTTGCGACACAATGTTTTGAATGTAAAACCCCTCGTAAAAGGTATCATTGAAATGTACTGAAAATGTTTTGTATAACAAGGTTTCTATGCTTTGGGGGGGTTCTTCATATAATCTAGGCAAAAACGTTTCATTGGGTACATATTCTTTAGCCTTTTCAGGTCGGTAAAGAAAGCAAACTTTATAGTACTTTTCGTGATGCATATCAAGGTGTGTGATAAATATTGCTGTTAGTTCCAACAATATAGCATATTTTGGGGGCAAAATGAATATGATTTGGCCATGGAAGCCCAAACAGAGTTCGTAACAGTAATTAATTTAGTCCTTGAGGGATCTCGATCCCTGTAAAAACTATGAGAGTGCTTGACATCGCCATTAAAAATCTACCGTAATTTTTTGATAGGAAGGTGCAGGGGACCAACTCGTTTGATTGGATACACACTCTTGGGCCCGCTTCAGGAGAACAAGCGAACTATTCGCGATACATACATCTCAAAGTGTGCAATAATAAATTGCTGCCAGCTCCGCTAATATAGCATACTTTATGCTTTGAGCATCTTCGACACAGGTTAGTCGCGTTCGTCAGAACGCATCCTAATCTGGTGTTCCTGTGGCACAAAGACAGAAATTTGGCGACTGCCGATTAGCAGCCCATATTAGTTTTCTCAGGGGCATCTCGGCCACAGGAAACTGGACTCCTTTGGACTCGTTTTCGTTTCCTTTAGTCTGGTTTTCGTGCAGATGTCATGTTCGTAGAATATGACGAACGCGGATCCATAATCAATGATTATTACTAGTATATAAGGAATATACATGCAAAACGAAGAATGGCTTTAACAACTTTGTCATAGAAATAGTCTGTAAAAATATTGTAGTTTAATCCTTGATATCAGTAAATAGATGGTCACTAATTAATAAATACATTGAATGTTATTTATATTGTTTATACTGGTTTCATTCCAACAAAATGCCGTAGTCTTTCAAAGACAAAGAACGTGACAATTGTATGAGGCCCTATTCGCATCCAGTTCGGTATAAATCCTTTATAAAGTCCCAAAACACCCTCATGCTTCACAATTTGTATTATACAATGAATAGAATTCTTGTACGCTAGTGGAACTCCACTTGTAGCTTTCTTCTGATTCATCATACGAGTCTTGACCACATCAAAGGGTGACGTACTACAAGCAGTTACAAATCCAGCAATGACAGATGACACTCCATGAACGGCGGGCCCTTCCTCCATCAACTGAGCGTTTGAAAGTGTATGCTTAGTATGATCGTATGAAGGAATCTGTGCTGCTGTTAGAATGGCCGCACGTTGAACTGTCGGACCTACACCGGTCCACAGTCCTTTGATGCCTTCCATTCGCGCGATTGTCCAAAATGCGTGGAAAGTGTTCCGATAAGCGGATCTCTTTCCAGGCCCCACAGCTTGAAAGCGCACCTTGACAAGGTCTGTAGGCGTGGCTATTGCGCTACCGATCGTCCCTGAGATAGCACCTGCTGTAATCTTCTTCCACAGTGGGGTATGAGCGATATCTGTAGCTCCTAGCTGAAGTTTTAATGGCTCATAAGCACCAAGCCGAATTGTACTGTAAGAACCTTCTCTCATTAAAGACGGCAGAAGCCTGCAAAAAAGTCATCAGTCAGTATTTAAATACTTAGTTAGCCTGCGAGCAAGCTCTCCTATTTGGGCGAGCGATGCGAGCCGCGCGAGAACGCGCGAGCGAGCAGCGAGGCCGTGAGGGGCCGCGTCTCCTCTCGCGCGTCCACTTTACACGATATCCCCCAAATGGAGAGCTTGCTTGCAGCCTACTACTTAGTTAAATACTGTACTACCAGGGCCTTTTAAATGAGATTAATTGTAGCGATTTATAATAGTACAAGTTGCCAGGATATCTAGAAGGATAGACCTTTTCATGTTTTTTTTTTCAACTTTTGAAATGGGAAAGTTCAGGAAAATCCGTCAACACCACTGGAAAGAGCGCTCTAAAATTAGTTAAAATTGCCAAGTTTGAAAGTGTTTTGTTGAAAACTAACGAAGGTGTAGCTTCTCAAAGTCGCGAAAATTTACAGACGTTTGTATGGTGGGGGGCATAAACTTGCCCAAAACAAAATAGGCAAATCTGTTTATGTTGCTAAAAAAGCATGAATGCAGTGTTGTCTTCAAGCTAGCCCGTGTAGCAGGTGCTTGTAAGTAGTGGACACAAGAAAGAACAGGCACCCAAGTGTCTCCCTCTCGCTCACCCATTCTTTCTTGCGCCCACTACATCTAAGCACCTGCTACGCAGCCTATGTTCAAACAGCCCTTTGGTGCTGTTGCAATGTTGAAAGCTTCTTTTATCACTCAACTGGTTTAGGAAAAGTAGTGAATGGCCTCGTTTTTCTCAGGAAAAATTACTAATTTTAGAAAAACAAGTGATTGCAAATATAAAACATTAAGGGAAAATATTTGGTAGCAGCTAAAATTCAACATTTCAGGGCTGTCACTAGGAAAGAAGGGCCAGGGATTCCCCTGGCTACTAAGAACAGGAACACCTGCAGTTACTTGCACAGGAAGGCGAAAGGAAAATAGGACCAAAAGAAGGCACTTCACTTACCCTTTATATAGACCTCTAAGTCCTTCTTCAGAATAAATTCTTAGTCCACCTCTTATAAATCCATTGTAATAACGGTCCTTGAAAATATTCTTACTGCTGTGGTTTGAGCCCAGTTCATTTTCAAGCTGCATGCGAATTTTTATGACATCTATAGGATTTGTGACTGCAAAATAAAAATAGAATGGCTATTCAAAATGATTGAAATGTAACTGTCTTAATTTGAAAGAAGAACCCCTTTCAATTTAACGATAAATGTGGAGAGGGCTTCTCCCCCACAGAGGTCTCCTTGTTCGATATGGAAGCTGGGGAGGGGAAGAAAAAAGCCCCCTCAGAGCGCTTGCTTGCTTGCGCTTTTCGATTATTGTCATATTATTGGGATGCCCAGTGGGAGCTAGACTGCAAGCTGTCTCTTGCTTTTCTTTTGAGTCACAGTTTGAAAGCATGTGTGAGGGGCAGGACATGTCCTCGGAGGGGGGGGGGGGAGGGGAACTCCGCATATGAAAGGGGCGGGAATGCTTGTCAGAAATTTTGAAGGAGACTGATCTGGGTGTGGCCCAAGCTTTTCTTGACCCCTAAAGAGACCAAGTTAAAACACAGACAATGAGAAAACGTGGCTTATATGAATGGAGTAAATAAAACACATTAAAAATATACATATCAAATATATATTTTTATTATATAAACTGCAGTGTTTTACAAGGATTTCTACCACCGTGAAATGTGGTATCTGAACACACGTAAAAATACGATATTTTTACATGTGAAATTATTGATATTTGATAGTTTGAGAACATTTTAACCATTTATCTTGTCTTTTATATTTTGAACAAGATACCGGACATTTTACCACTGGGCACCATAGAATTAGTGATGAACAGGTCATTTATCAGGGGCACCCAACGACTGTTTAATTTTTGTAAAATATCTGTCCGGAGAAGCAAATATTGCCTAGAATTTTCTGTCGTTCTGAGGACGGTTAGAAATGTCCTGATGACTGTTCCGTTCATCTACAGTTTTCGAAGCTTATCCTATAAATTCCCTATGGTTTTCTGAAGGTAATTTTTTCACATTTCACACCCTAGGTCAGGCTATTTTTCGTAGAAAAAAGGAAACCTACAATTTTCGGATTAAAAAATGTGATGGAGAGTGGAATCAGAAAAATTCTCACTGTCGTAATACGTTAGATTGCATCTAAAGTTTTCGGGAAAATAATGCTCAAGCCCTTGTAATTTCGGAAAGACTCAAGTTCACCTAGGATGACCGAACAGATACAAATTTCATAGTGTCGCCTATAAGAATGCATTTCTAGAGATCTAAAAGCACTCTAGGTGGCCTAAAAAGTGTATTCGATGTATTTAGGAGAAACCGTCGTTGGGTGTCCCTGATTTGTGGGCTGCCATAACACGATTTGGAAACAAAACTTTACTTTTCACCAAGCTCTGTAAAACAGCTGGGCCTTTCACTCTCATCTTAATAACAATTAATTATTTGCGACACAATGCTGTGAATGTAAAAGGTATCATTTGAAATGTACTTAAAATGTTTTATAACAAGGTGCCTCTGCTTTGGGAGGCTCTTCACATAATCTCGGCAAAAACGTTTCATTGGGTACATACTCTTTACATGTCTTTAGCCTTTTGAGGTCGGTAGAGAATGTAAACGTTACAGTACTTTTCGCGATGCATCTCAAGGTGTGTGATATTAATATTGCTGTTAGCTCCAACAATATCGCATATTTTGGGGGCTAAATGAATATGATCTGGCCATGGAAGCCCAAACAGAGTTCGCCGTAACAGCAATTAATTTACTCCTTGAGGGATCTCGATCCCTGAAAAACTATGAGAGTGCTTGACATCGCCATTAAAAATCTACTGTAATTTTTTTATAGGAATTAAGGTGCAAGAGGCTCTTCATATAAGCTAGAACCAACTCGTTTGATTGGATACACACTCTTAAGCCCACTTTCGAAGAACAAGCGAACTATTCGCGATACATACATCTCAAAGTGTGCAATAATAAATTGCTGCCAGCTCCGCTAATATACCATACTTTATGATTAGAGTATCTTCGACACAGGTTAGTCGCGTTCGTCAGAACGCATCCTAATCTGGTGTTCCTGTGGCACAAAGGCAGAAATTTTCGAGCTATCACGGGCGACTGCCGATTAGCCGCCCAGATTTTATCAGGGGCATCTCGGCCGCAGGAAACTGGACTCCTTTGGACTCGTTTTCGTTTCCTTTAGTCTGGTTTCGTGCAGATGTCATGCTCGTAGAATACTGTAAAATTCCGAAAATAAGCCCCTCCATGTATAAGCCCGCCAAACCGGTAACCCAAAAAACCCTCCGTTAAATCGCCCCTCTAAATATAAACCCCCGCGGGCTTGTACTTCGAAAATTGCTCTCAAATACAAAGTAAAACAAAGCAAAAACGGTAAATTTACTTCCAACTATAAGGCTAGCCCAATCGATTTTGAAACGCAAATTTCTCTCCGTAGATTAGCCCCTCCGAATACACGCCCCTCCAAAAATAAGCCCCTCAAAAAGGACCTTTGAAAAATATAAGCCCCTGGGCTTACTTTCGGAATTTTTCGGTATAACGAACGGGGATCCATAATCAATGATTATTACTAGTATATAGGGAATATATATGCAAAGCGGGCACTGGCTTTAACAACTTAGTCATAGAAATAGTCTGTAAAAATATTGTAGCTTAATCCTTGATATCAGTAAATATATGGTGACCAATTAATAAATACATTGTATGTTATTTATATTGTTTATACTGGTTTCATTCCAACAAAATGCCGTAGTCTTTCAAAGACAAAGAACGTGACAATTGTATGAGGTCCTATTCGCATCCAGTTCGGTATAAATCCTTTATAAAGTCCCAAAACACCCTCATGCTTCACAATTTGTATTATACAATGAATAGAATTCTTGTACGCTAGTGGAACTCCACTTACAGCTTTCTTCTGATTCATCATACGAGTCTTGACCACATCAAAGGGTGACGTACTACAAGCAGTTACAAATCCAGCAATGACAGATGAGACTCCATGAAGGGCGGGCCCTTCCTCCATCAACTGAGCGTTTAAAAGTGTATGCTTAGTATGATCGTATGAAGGAATCTGTGCTGCTGTTAGAATGGCCGCACGTTGAACTGTCGGACCTACACCTGTCCACAGTCCTTTGATGCCTTCCATTCGCGCGATTGTCCAAAATGCGTGGAAAGTGTTCCGATAAGCGGATCGCTTTCCAGGCCCCACAGCTTGAAAGCGCACCTTGACAAGGTCTGTAGGCGTGGCTATTGCGCTACCGATCGTCCCTGAGATAGCACCTGCTGTAATCTTCTTCCACAGTGGGGTATGGGCGATATCTGTAGCTCCTAGCTGAAGTTTTAATGGCTCATAAGCACCAAGCCGAATTGTACTGTAAGAACCTTCTCTCATCAAAGACGGCAGAAGCCTGCAAAAAAGTCATCAGTCAGTATTTAACTACTTAGTTAGCCAGTGAGCAAGCTCTCCTATTTGGGCGAGCGATGCAAGCCGCGCGAGTACGCGCGAGCGAGCACCGTCTCCTCTTGTGTGCCTCTCGCGCGTCCACTTTTCACGATATCCCCCAAATGGAGAGCTTGCTCGCAGCCTACTACTTAGTTAAATACTGTACTACCAGGGCCTTTTAAATGAGATTAATTGTAGTGATTTATAATAGTACAAGGTGCCAGGATATCTAGGTGGATAGACCTTTTCATGTTTTTTTTTTTTTCAACTTTGACATGTGCAAGTTCAGGAAAATCCGTCAATACCATTGGAAAGAGTGCTCTAAAATTAATAAAATTGCCCAGTTTGAAAGTGATTTGTGGAAAACTAATGAAGATACAGCTCCTCAAAGTGGCGAAATTTTCCAGACGTTTGTATGGTGGGGGGCACAAACTTGCCCAAAACAAAATAAGCAAATCTGTTTAAGCTGCTTAAAAAACATAAATGCAGTGTTGTGTTCAAGCTAGCCCGCATAGTGAAGTAGTGGGCACAAGAAAGAACAGGCGCCCAAGTGTCTCCCTCTTGCGCACCCATTCTTTCTTGCGCCTACTACATCTAAGAGCCAGCTACGCAGGCTATGTTCAAGCAGCCCTTTGGTGCTATTGCCATATTGCAAGTTTCCTTTATTACTCAACTCATTTAGAAAAAGTAGTGAATGGCCTCTTTTTTCTCAGAAAAATGACTAATTTTAGAAAAACAAGTGATTGCAAATATAAAGATTAAGGGAAAATATTTGGTAAAATGAAATAGCAGCTAAAATTCAACATTTCAAGGCTGTCACTAAGAAAGAAGGGCCAGGGATTCCCCTGGCTACTAAGAACAGGAACACCAGTTACTTGCACAGGAAGGCAAAAGGAAAGTAGGACCAAAAGAAGGTACTTCACTTACCCTTTATAAAGACCTCTAAGTCCTTCTTCAGAATAAATTCTAAGTCCACCTCTTATAAATCCATTGTAATAACGGTCCTTGAAAATATTCTTACTGCTGTGGTTCGAGCCCAGTTCATTCTCAAGCTGCATGCGAATTTTGATGACATCTATAGGATTTGTGACTGCAATATAAAAAGAGAATGGCTATTTAAAATGATCGAAATGTAACTGTCTTAATTTGAAAGAAGAACCCCTTTTAATTTAACGATAAATGTGGAGAGGGCTTTCTCCCCCGCAGAGGTCTCCTTGTTCGATATGGAAGCTGGGGAGAGGAAAAAAAGCCCCCTCAGAGCGCTTGCTTGCTTGCGCTTTTCGATTATTGTCATATTCTTGGGATGCCCAGTGGGAGCTAGACTGCAAGCTGTCTCTTGCTTTTCTTTTGAGTCACAGTTTGAAAGCATGTGTGAGGGGCAGGACATGTCCTCGGGGGGGGGGGGGGGAACCCCCNCTAAACGAGACCTTCACAGCTAAAAATGATGGGGTTTTGCCCAGAACACCCTAAGTGAGACCAAAAGTCCCAAATTTACACCCCTGAGCGAGACGACGAGCATCCCCACCCCTTTCATACGCCAGTTGACAGTTGTAATCTCAGCTCTCAAACTATCAACTTTTATTTTTATATCTTACTTTATTCATCTATCGATTGATTTTTTTCCTTTAACTCCCAGAGGTTGTGCGACCGCATCAGTTGGGGAATACATTCCCAATTTTTTTCCATTGGATTTTTTGGGTTTTCATCTCAGGCAGTGCATGTGAATAGTTTAGCCTGAGTGACTTTACTTAGGAATATTTGTATACCATTCTTTAGTTATGATGTTGAGCTTTGTATGTTATTTGGACGGCATTAAACACCCAGGCTCCATAGTTCGAGCTGCACACCCATTCCTGTCTCTTTGTCGTGAAGATAAATAGGAAATGTCCCTACTCTAAATTTCATATAAAGTCTTTTCGGGTTTTGAACCCATCTTCATTTTGTTTGTTACCATTTCCTCTTGTTTTGAGTCCCCCTATTACTAAGCCATGTTCAAATCCTTGTAAATTTTGAAATTTTCAAACTGTCGTGAAATATTTCCTTAAGCATTCAAGGGCTCAATTCTCCTTTTAATTCATAACAGGCACATTGAGCTCTTGAGTGCTTAAGGGAAAGATTTAACAACAGTTTAAAAAATTCATAATTTACAAGGAGTTGTACGGAAACCACTCAAGCGTGTTGGGTGGCAAGGGTTGTTTTTCTCATACAAATGCTTCTAATTTTCGGTGGCCATTGCAATCGCCACTTTTGAGATATACAGCTTAAAATTTACAGGTTACCTAACTTTAATGTGCTCTTTCAGCTTGTGCTTACAAAATAATTGTTCAAAAGCGAACTGTTTTCGTGTTTACCGAAAGTTGATCACAACAGGCCTATTTACAATACAACATAAAAAAACTGAGAAATTACACTTGGCTCGACCAATCGGCTATTTCTGGGCTGATGGTGGATTTGTTTACAACAAAAGAGTCTACAGTCCGTCTTTTCTTGTTGTGTCCTAATCCCCTGTTGTAATGTTGTTAAGGGATAAGAACTGGACAGGGTATGTTTGTTCCTAGGGAGCAATGCATATAGACTTATTGACTTTATCCCTCTAATGCCTGGGCATTAAGGGTCGATAATTGTAGGTCCCCCATGAGAATGGTTCTAAGTTATACGGCCAATATTTATACAGCTCTCAGAGAGCAGGTCGCCATATGCTACAGATAAATAAAAAGGACCAATACTGTTATGTTACCATATGATCCACAATTTTTTTTTTTTTAGATCGAGCTGTTATGCTTTCATAAGTTACCTCAACACAATGATGAACAGTTTTCAGGTGGTTTTTACCTGCACTCGCGGATAAGGGTACAAATGTGGGATGCATGAAACACGCCAAAGAAAGAAGAAAAAGTTTCCCAACGTACCCAAAACATAACCGAGTCACTGGCCAACAACAGTGACTTTCGATCTGTTTTGAGTAAGCTTAAGTTTATTCGCAAGTTCTGTCGGCAAGTAAAACATTCACGTAAGCTTTAATAGATCAAAGTTAAAACTCTCACCTGCTCCACCGCACATGTTAGATAATCCACTGAGCAGAAATCTAGTTGAATTTTCTGATGACCGAGTCACCATTTTGACCTTTCGGATAATTATGTAGGATCATCGACCGGTGAAGCAGAAGTTATTTGCAATTCAAATCGAATTCAAAGTGTTGTGGCGAATTGTTGTTGTTGCGGGGTGGATTGGGTTGTTTTTGTGACACACAATAAATTATTGTGCATTTCGTTACCCTGGTCACGACTTGCACGTCAAGTAAAATTCTAAAAGGTATAAACGGTATGCTAATACGAAACAGCTAACTTTGTTTCGCGAAACGAAACAGACAACGAACTTGGGTACACAGATCGAATGTTATTTTTATCCTACACCCCGCCAGTTGTCAATCACCCCTGTTCTGTCCAATGAGAACTTTTTCACGCGGGTAGGGTGGACACATATTAACCGAAGCCGAGCCAATCAGAAGACGGCATCTTAGTTTTCTGGGGAGTCCACAGCCCTGCTTGCTTCGAGCTTTTCGCCGCCATCAACGCCGTTTCCACGCTTTGTAGGGTGGGGAAAGTAGCGCAAAATGGCAACGCCAGGACAGAAGGAGAGAGAGGCAGAACTTCACTCTGTGCTCAAAGCAGCGAACCTGCTAGACTACTACCAGAGTTTCCTCGAACAAGGAGGCGACGACGTACAGCAGTTTTGCGATGCAAGCGAAGATGAATTCAAAGAAATTATCGCCTTGGTTGGGATGTCCACGAAGCCCTTGCACACAAAACGACTACAGAAAGCTTTGGTGGAATGGAAAAGCAAGCGAGGTCATTCTCCTTCTGGACGAGTTTCTGCCGGATCTTGGATGGACAAGTGGTCTCCTTCACCTCAAGCCAAACAACCAGTTTCTACTCCGTCGCCAGCGGGAACGAAAGGGAGAAAGAGGCTAAGTAGCTCTGGCACTCAAGGCGGCCCTGAAAAGCGAGTTGTTGAGCTGAAACTGCCTCCGATGGAAGTTATCATAGACTGGGAGAAGCTGGACCCCGAAAGACAACAGCTGATTAGAGATCATTCACGCATCTATGGTCGAGACTTGAAGAAACGCAAGACAGATTCACTAAATTCGCATGAACAAATGATCAATGAAGCAGCCGCTCAACTTTGCCTGCGCGATCCGACACTGCTCGTCCGACGCGATGAGTTGTTTACAATGGCAAGGCGAGTTGTCCGGGACAGTGGATTCACGTTTGTCCATGGGCATTCGAGATCAAAATTTTCCTCCACTTCTTCTGAAGAAATGGAAGGTGAGTTAAATGATTTTCGGGTGCTTTATCTGTTTATTGTTAGCATAATATCTTGCATAAAGCCTTCTTCTCTGCAAGCGTGATCCTTGATTCTTTTTTGAAATTTGAGAAGTCTTCTTTGCTTTCGAATGGTTTCGAAGGTTTTCAGTTCGAAATTCGAAACCGTGTGAATTTTGTGTAATCAGTGGTATTTTGATTTGTTTTGGAAATGCAAGTGTTAAAACTTGAGATTGCAAGCCCCAAGATTTTGTTGGAACTCTCAGCTTTCTATACACCGATTCTTATGTCTTCAATGTACTTGTCAATCAATCAATCATACAACATCGCAGCCACAGCTGAAACTCGAGCTCATTAAATTTATGCCCAATTAAACTTCACTAGGACAATATTATAGCTACTATAGATATGTACCTGAAAAGCCCTAGCCTGCATAGTAAGTGTTTCTGCACAAGGTGAGAAAAATGACACAAGAGATAAACAAAAGAGGAATGAAAGGGGAGGGGAGAGAAGGAAACGCTTGCCCGCAGACCCAACGATTTTGAAAAACTGCGTTCACCCAAGAAAGCGGCTTCTGATTATTGCGGTGCTGATAGTGTTGATCAAATAATGATCAATATATCAAACCAGGTATGTTTTGTTTATGTGCATCTTAGATCTGGTCTGATCTGATCTCTGGTTACACGTTAAAAATGCTTTGGACTGATATTTATTTCAATAATGTTTTTTGAGATCAGATCTGAGTTGAAAGGAGGTCTTGCTAGCATTGCTGTCACCAACCATCATTACCGTTTTTGAAAAAGGGTTCACAGCGGCTGTTCAAGATCATATTTTGATCTTTTAACCCATCGCATGTGACGCATGTAAATAAGTACCTTCACATGTTATGCACCAAAAATAATATTAATTTTGTAGCTAAAGTTTAATAATAATTTTGCAACTAAAGTTTACATGGTCGAGGCAATTCATTCAGTATATTATTTCAACCTTGAACTTGGAGGTGCTCTAAAAGAAAGTTAAAAGAACTACATTCACCATGTTTGGGAAAAAAACAGGCTCCACGTAAACCAAAAATTTGAAGAGTATGATTTAAATCCTTGACTGGTGTGTAAATAAATGTTTCAGCTTTGCTTTTCTGATAACAAGGCCGACCATTATTTACCAATAGTAGCTTTGGCTTTCGTATCAAGAATGACTGTACAACTATGCATGCAATGTAGCACACTAAGTTGCATGCTTGTGTTACCTTGCATGCTACACTGTAGCTTTTGTTATTGAAGGTTAACATGCTTTCTGTGTTTGGCTGCTCTTGTTTCATTGTTCTATGACACCTGCTTTATTGTGTTTAGTGTATAGGCTCATTAAAGGGTGCTCTAGCGTGCTTTGTTAGCCTGTTACACTCAATTTCTCATGTTTTTAAGTGGAAGTGAGTTGTGAGCATGTTATCATGTTTGTCCCGGAAATCATATGGAGGGTCACAAATGTAAAATGCAAAAAACAAGAGCTTTTGTTACCTTTGTGTACGGAACTTCATGCAAAGTTATACTACAGGGCTATCATTAAGGGGCAGGGGCTGGGGATTTCCCCCGGCTCCCATGAATGTGGCCCCCAGCTACTTTCAAGGAAAACAGAAGAAAAATAGAACCAAAAGAAATCCCTAGCTGTTTGATTCCCCACCTACTTGTTATATTTACCGAGCAACACGAAATGTTTGTGACAACCCTGTATACTTCCTCGTGAGATAGTATAAACTTGTCCTGATAATGTGCCATAGCCAATCATGTTGCGGTAGAGGCCCTGTTAGGGTAAACTTCTGACAAATGACATGGCCTTGAAACAGTAACATAAGTCTAGATGAAGTGGCGACAAAAGATATAACAATGGGTTAAGTACGGACAGGGACATGGCCTAACTTGAAACAACCATTAAAAAATCTGAAATTGAGACTAGGGGTATATGAACCCCCCCCCC
>CALNXI010001248.1:41505-68630 GCA_942486025.1 Porites evermanni
AGATATGTATACCGGTAGATACCCTTGAATAATCAATGTTTGCTTTTTCATTGTTACTCTGTAGGTATTCCAACAACATCATCTAACACAGTCAACCTACCTCAGCGCCAGGAGCCTCTGAACTCAGAAGAGGACTCATCAGTTAGGGCATTATACACTGCATTTATGCCTCAACACCTGCAGGTAAAAGTTATGTATGATGATAATAGTAAATAACGAGTTTGATAACTACATGTATTTTAATAATGATGCTTAATGCATTATGATATTGAAAGTGTAAATTTTCAGAGCTAAAGGCTCATGTTACTGTCAAACTCAGAAAACCGTGAAAATTTCAGGAATGTTGATTGTGTACTGGCCAATCCTAATAAAGTTCAGGACACGCGAGGAAACCCCAAAACTACAAACTAATCACTGTTGCTGTTTGCAGTTTTGTTATCACAAGCCTTATTGGCTTATTTCTCACAACACAATAACATTCCATAAATATCTCTGGTGTTGACGGCTTAGTGAGTTTCACAGTGAAAACCCCTCACAATCATACATTTATATATTTTTTCTTGTCACATGTTCTTTAAAGCACAGCCTTCATTACCCAGTTACTGTACATGTACCCTGGTACAATGTGGTGTACTAAAACAAGACAAGTTACCCTAGTTATCATTCACATGTTGTAATGCTACCCTACATTTTACTAGTCATCATATAGAACAGATACATTGCAGCAAAAGCAAGAAGAAACATCATAAAAATGAAATATGCAAGGCTGTCTTCTAAGAAAAATTGAAGGGAGCCCAGTGCTCTGAACCTGTACAATGTAAAAGCAAGGATGCTCAGCTTAGGATTTTTATTAAAAAAAAAAAGATTTCCTGATCACCCATGATCAAAAGTAAGGCACCTAAGGCCACCATGTGTTGCTAGAACTCAGCTTTGCTATTTGGTTCACAGTTCCTTAGCTAAGTGTCCACATTACCAAGCAAAAGTTGTCCATATTATAGAGGCAGGGGATGTATAAAATTTGGTGCCTTTGCAAACAAGAGAACGTCCTGTCTTGGGGAGGTGTCCCTCTAAGTCCCAAGAGTGACTAAAGTCAATTTTCTCCCAACAAAATCAATACATAACTAGAAATACGTATCTCGCAATAAGCCTCTCGAAACTCTGTTTGGTAACGGCACTCAAGTTAAGCCCTGCCGGTTGTGGTTAAGAACTGGATGGGTGACCAACCGCGAATATCGTCTTAAAGGTCCATACATTGTTCTTTCTTTTCTTCTTCTTCTTTTTTGCGTATTATGTGGTGTTATTGTTAACAGTGTATTGAAAAGCAGATTTAGCATTATTTCGGCGTCCGGATTTAGAGAAAGACAAAAACAAAGAACAAATCTGGCCAAGCACAGTTCGCCGGAAAATTATTATAGTTTGGACCGTAATACAGAGCTGAAACTTTGCCGACTTTGATCTACATTGGACAGTGAACGATCATAATGCCTCTGATTCCAATCTCCTGTTCCTCTGTCTCTTGTTGTCGGCATTGCCTTTGCTGTGCTAAGCGATGTTCCTTCTGTTCCACGGTTTCTTGTTGACGTCTTCTCCTTCGTTGTTCACGCTGAATTGGAAGTCGGCGTTCTCGCTCCAGAGGAGTTTCGGTGGAAAATCTTCCTGGGGGAGTATTTGGAGTCACTCATTGTGCTTGTGTGTCATTTGCATGGGAAATTGTTCGTGATTCACCGATGGTAATCCTTGATTCACAGAGGATGAATAAACACATCAAAATGCACCTTGGTCATCGGCGGCAAAGTCTATGTTGCCTAGAAACGCAAAATGCTCCATGATGTCATTGGCAGATACCAAGCATATATTCAGAGAAAGAAAGATTTATTTATTTATTTATGAAGCCTCGAATTTTGCAGCTGACTAAGACCACGCGCGGTTAGCAGACTGCTCGCGCTTTGCGCGCGACAAGATTATAAAGTCGCTACGCTCGGCGCGGGGAAAAATGTTGTGACAATTAATAAAATAATCACCTAATGGGAAAAGCTTAGATATAAAGACAAATTCTCTTAACAAATTCTTCAAGGAAATGTATGGAGATCAGTGTGGAGAATTTATATTTGGATATTAGGGCTTGAAGGGTCAAGGAGAGTTTTGACTGTAGTTTAATAAGTTGTACTATTTTCTTGTGTGGCAGACGGAGGTAGTACAGCAAGTCCAACAGCAACCAGAAGGTGGTCACAGTCATGTCATGCAAACTGGTTATTCGCCAGCACTGGTAAATGCTGCTGTGTCTTCTGATCCCACTATTAATGCCTTGTTAAGTCTGGGTGCAAAAGACAAGGTTTTGTTGCCTGGAATGCTGCCACCTGGTGTGTCTGTGGCAGCTGTTCCAGTCACCTCCGGAGTAGCTGTTACAACTCAAGGGATTACTGTGGTAATGCCTGGTCAATCATTACAAGGGAATGTGAATGTACCTTGGCAGTGATGTGGTACTTTGTACAGTCTAGTTGTATCATGAAGTTCTTTGTCAGTTGCTACATAAGGGCTTTGACACACAGCTTTAAACAAAGGGGCTATGTCACAGCTTTATAGTGCCAGTTATGCGGCATTCAAAATAATTCCTAGTTTAAAAACAAGCTAAAACATGCTTTAATACCTCCATTGATGTTAAGTTCATATTTGATAGTACATGTTTATCAGCAAATTTAGCAGGTCGAATTCAGGTCTGCAAATATTCTCCAAATAGCAGATGTCATCCATCGAGTTGTCTTCTTGCTGTTCTTGCCATGTTTTTAGCCAATAGTTCACCTAATTCTTCGTTGTGAAACAAGTGAAATGTTCTACCATTTTATGGTCGCTATCAAAACAAATCAACCTTGTCCCCAGGTCTTCTCGGTTAACCGTTCAATAATCTGGCAATTTTGCTGTACGAATGACATCTTTTTTCACGTCACAAAATTCTTCCAAATGTGGTTAACGATAGCTGGTTGTGATGAATTATGCATGGGATTTTAGCCAATCAGAAATGGAGAAATATTTTGAATGAATAATAATGCCAGTTATATGTCTTATTTGCTACAAAACTTGACCAATGTTCTGTGAATTACAAAATCACAGCTCCCAAGCATTATATCAATCATTACAAACAACAAAAATGAACCTTGACTAACAATTTTTCAAAAATGACGATTGCAATGTCTTTCGATCTTCCTCAAGTTTGTCTGTCAGGGCTTCGTTTGGTATTCTCTGTGTTATTTAAACTTTTTCTAACCTTTTAGTCATTTTTTAATGTTTCACTGACAATTTGGTTGAATTTTGCTAAATTTTGTGACACAGCTCCTTTAATTTTAATTCAAACTGTGATAAAAGCCATACTATCTTTTCTCATACAAAAATCTGTGTACATAGTAATATTGAGAGGATGTGTGGACTAAGGCTACAAATTTTTTTTTTTTCTACGTAATGCAAAATTTTTCCTTTACAAGCGGAATTCACAGGCAGGTACCAGAGAAAGATTGGAGGAAAGGAATCTGGTACCCAGTAGTTAATCACAAAGTCACTTGTGGCCTTTTTTTCAGGCACTCTTTCAATAATAATATTATAATATAAAGTGTGGAATATACCACCACAAGTTTTACTTGATTGTTTTAAGGATAATTTGGGATCATTCTGTTTATCGATAGCAGAGTTCCCTTGCATGCCGTACCTCAGAATATAAAACCATCAAGTTGAAATCTAAAGTTTGTGCTTAACGTAGGCACAGGACTACCCAAGTTGGTTACACTCGTGTTTGTTTGTAAGATTGTATGACTAAAATTTAATATTGTCATAGCTATATGAATACTATATGTTCGGTATACATGATTTTGGATAGTTAAATCTTTGTGCATTGAGGCCCCACCAAACAGGGGCACCCAATGACAGTTTCCTCCTAAATACATTGAAAACACTTTTTAGGCTTTCCAGAGTACTCTTGGATCTCAAGAAATGTATTCTAAGCAGTGGTATAAAATTTGTATTTGTTCGGTCATCCTAGGGGAACTTGAGTCTTTTCAGTATTTTTTCAGTATCATTTTTACCGAAAATTTTAGATCCAATTTAACTGATTACGAAAGTGAGAATAGTTTTTTCCAATCCGAAAATTTTATGCTTCTTTTTTGCAACAAAAAATAGCCAAACCTGGGTAGTGAAATGTGAAACATTAAACCTCAGAAAATCGTAGGGAATTTATTAGATAAGCTGCGAAAATTGTACATGAATGGAATGGTCATCTAGAAATTTTTAGCCGTCCTCAAGTAATAGAAAATTCTAGGCAATATTTGGTTCTCCGAACAGATATTTAATTGAAAACAGTCGTTGGGTGCCCCTGACCAAAAGTCTTTCCTAAATAGTATATAATTATCAGAGTGTAGTTCTAGTGTACTTATTTTATCATAACAGTACAATGTAATTTGCATTAGAAATTAGACACTTATTTTTAATGAAATTATGTCATTTGACATTTCGAAGTGGCGGCGTAGCCTTTTACCTGGTTGATATATTCTGTACAATTGCGCTTGCCCTTTCTTAATGTCAAGGATCATGCATATACACCATGGTGATCACTGATGTACAAGTTTTGTTCATTAGATTGGAATGACACTGCAGAGTCATTGTGGTATAGCAGGCAGTGCTTTTGATGTCACTAGGAAACACTTTTTTACCTCAATCACCAGGATCTGTTTACTGCATGCCTATTGTCTTGGCAAACTGCCTGCCACACATGTACATGAACATGTGATAAATAAATCAGAGTATTGATTTAGGTAGTAGCACATCCACTTGGTGATTCTTCGTTTACCATATTCTTCACCAAATTAAAATTTGTTTGGAAATAATTGTTCAGCGAGAAAGGTGGAGAACCAACAACAGAATTCAATTTACACAGGGTGTTGTCTCAAGGATCCAAACTAAGCTCACATTACTGGAAAGTGAGTGGTGCTACCACTACACCATCCCTCTCCTCCAGCTCATCTTATTTTAAGTACGTAATGAGGCCCTCCTATTTGGGGGTGAGGGGTGGGGTTACCTGTTGTTTCGCTTATTGAGGAGAAAGCTGTTTTCTTGTTGGTATTTGCTTTTGTCCTTGTGCTTTTCTTCGTTGCTGTTACAGTTTTAACCTACCTTTTAGCCATGTCGCTAGGCGGAATTTTACCCCAGCAACTGCAAAGCCTCAGTGATAGATATTGTAGTTACTTGAAAATTGGGGAAAAATTCAATGTGTTTTCAGAATCTTGACTTTTTTGTGCCAAAAAAAATTGCCAGCGAGTAATGGCAATGTTGCAAAGCTTATGGTTGTTTTGATTTCTGTAGATGCCAGATGCAGTCTAAACCGAGGGTCTGAATGGGCTTTAGTGTTTAGTGTTATTTGCCCATAATTTTTAGTGTTTGCTGTTAAATTGGCCAATTTTTTAATATTTACTGTTTCCGAAGAAAACACTGTTAATTGTTTGGAGGGTTCTTCGGACACCGGCGGCAATGGTCGGATCTCTTCGTTAGTCTTCGTAAATCTGAAATAATCCGGAATAGGCCATTTGCACGATCTTTTACCTGAATTTCCATACAAATCCTTTATGTTCACGGCCATTTTAAAGATTACCCAATATGACACCACATGTATTAATGATTATATCACATGCTGGGCTTGGGCTGCCTGTGGTTGTGGGGAGTTAATGCGCAAAGTTTGAAACCTGTCACACTTTTGAGTACCCTGGGTGCCAGAGGCTTTTCATGCGCGGTTTCCGGTTTCGGTCAAGTCTTAAAAAGTGACCCGCGCTTCGCCGCTCGTGTCTTCGGCCTTCGGCCGAACACGTGTCGGTCTGCGGCCGACGAAACGAAGCTCCCCGTCGCACACGAGAAAAAACCTCTGGTACCCAGGGTAATTTTTGAGCCAACAACTCCTAACATTTGCAACAACATCCAACAGGGTGCGCAACCGGACGCAACGTGTAACATCCAACAATGACAATGTTGGGAGTGTTTGGCCAACAATGTTGCGTCCACACTGACACAACATTGACACAAACGACTTATTGACGAGATCAAGCAAAACTAACTACGAAATAACGACCGGAGAACTGACAATTTGACTAACAATAGACGACTGTTTAACTATGACAACAGACGGATCGAAACACACCAATTACTGATTACGAGTCTTCATAGCCAATAACATGGCGACGTTATTGACCAATCAGATCAATAACCAGAGAATAATACCATCAACTGACGTGATACAACTCACTTTGACTCTGAAGATGACTACCGCACAGGTTGTCGAAACGTCAGTCACTGTCAACAACAACAGTCCTATTCAGGACTACGTTCACACGGACGATCAAACTCAACCTACTTTTGAAATGACTCCTGGGTTCAAACCTTTCACTGACACAACATTGTTGGCCAACAACTCCCAACAAGTTGGATGTTACATGTTGCGTCCGTTTGCACAACCCGTTGCATATTGTTGCACCTTGTCTCGCGTTGTTGGGAGTTATTGCGCAAAGTTTGAAACTGGTCAAACTTTTAGCTAAGTACAACCGGACGCAACAACTCTCAACAATGTTGGCGTATACGGCTCCGACACTCACGTAGGCATATACGGCACCGACACATGAAGTTTATGCAACGTCTTATTTCTTATCGCCCCGGTTTCACTTCTTTGAAAGCGATGAGGAGTTGTGTAAACTTCATAAGGTGACCAAGGGGTTTTAAAACGATGGTAAACGAATAACTGGGGTTTTTCCCAAGCTACACGGCTCCGACCGGCATTAATAAAGTTTTCTATCTATCTACCAGCGAAGCGTGAGGCGTCACAGGAAGAGCACGGGCAATGAAATATTGCGCGGTTTGCTTACCATCCACGGATCAAACTTGACTCTTCAAGGCTCTCAGATAGTAGGAATGACGCGTAGTAAAAGAAGAAAATATTGATATTTATAGCGCGTGATCTTGGAAAAGGCGGTGAGGTGGGAAAAAGGTATCTCGCGCTAGCAAAATGTGAGAAATTTCATTTCGTTCTAATTCTAGCCTGGCTCTAAAATAGCGTCTGCGAATTTCGCGATCCATCGTAAAACGAAGCTCCAATTCAATTTAATTTAATTTTATTCACACTTTTATAAAAAAAGTATTTACATTATATATACTAAGGTAGGAATACGCTCATAAAGAAGAAGAAGAAAACGAGAAAATTAATAGCTTGGATAGAAGTGTACGATGGTCAGACTCCAGAAAAAACAGGGGCACCCAACGGAGGTTTTCTGTAAAATATATGTTCAGAGAAGCAAATATTGCCTAGAATTTTCTATAGCTTGAGGACGGCTAAAAATTTCTACATGATCGTTCCATCCATGTACAATTTTCGACGCTTGTCTAATAAATTCCCTACTTTTTTTTGAAGTTTAATTTTCACATTTCACTGCCCAGGTTAGGCTATTTTTTTTTTACAAAAAGGGAAACCTACAAGTGTTTTAATGTTTTTAAAAGGAAACCGTCGTTGGGTGCCCAAAAAAAGGTTACACGCGGCAGAGAGAGAGAAAATTTTTCTCTCTCCGCCGCGTGTCGCCTTTTCTCGCGTGAGGCAATTTTCACGCGCGCTCGCGTTTCGCTCGCTCTACAATCCCTGAGGACAAATGGGGGACTACTTGTAGTCTAGATAGGATTTGGTTCTGTGAATTCTAATCCTCACTCCTGAATATTTACTTCCGTCTCAGTGGGTTCCAGTCATCTTTCCTACTTATTCACTTCCGCTATGGTCCGAATACGTACCATGTTCACACTACACAAAGTCTCGCACAGGATCTATCCGATTTGCTCACGCGTGACACTGCACTTTTAAGATCAGCGCGGCGCAGCTTCGCTCCGTTACAGAAATCGTAGCGATTCTGGGGCCCGTTTCTCGAAAGTCCCGATAATTAACGGGCCCGGTAAGCTGTCTCCGTTTACATTAAAGATCGAAGTTTCAATAGTTTTGCATCTAGCATGATAAAACTATCAGTTAGTGAAATAAAATGGAGTAGTCTGCTAGCCAGGACCCGCGCTCTTATTCTTTATATTTCGATTTGAATATTTGATTTCGGGCCCGTAAAGTTACCGGGACTTTCGAGAAACGGGCCCCTGTTCTCTTAGGCTCTATTTGGCTATGTTCACATTATACCGGACAGCTGCCACGAAAAGCTATCCGCAGTACACTCTTTTTTTTTTCTATAAGAATATATTTTATAAGAATATCGAGGCTGAAATTTGCGAAATTTTAAGAATATTTTAAGAATAAAGCCGAGGCTAAGATTTTGAAAAGGATAGATATAATTTTGTGTGTTGAAACATCTGTAAATATAATACAATTTTATGTTTTTAACTTAACCGTATAACATTATTCCTTTCTCTGAACGGCGAAACTAGCCAACAAAACGAAAAAACCTGCACTAGCTATAGCAAAATGTTCAACGCTAATGACAGTTCGATGAACGGTGCATGTAATACATATGTACAGTATTCAGCACAAAAGACATAAACTAAACCGCAAAAAAGTATTATGACAAATTCTTTCCTTTTTAAATAACAAAACCTAGCGAAAACAAAAACAGCACTAGGCTATATTTAAGATAATACAAGAATATTTTCAGCCTAAAATCGACAGAAAAATAAGAATATTCAGCCTGGGCCGGAAAAACAACATTCTTATAACAAAAAAAGCTGAAAAAGAGTGTATGTAAACATAGCCATAGAAAACCTTCAAAGACTCAAAAATAAGCATGTTTTATATAGTTCAGATGCTGAGAACCACCCACTGAACAATTTCCTTCCGAGAGCAACCAAAAGCAAGTATACTTTTTTGGAGAAACAAGACTAGGCCAATCATCACACTAAAAGCTGGTGTTGACTACACTGCCATCTATATAAGCTGTTTTTAATCAGTTTGCCAATCCCCTAACAATAGGTTAGTGTCATAAAACAAATCCTTAGTAATCAAAACTGAAAGTAAATAAGGTTCTCAGAGTATATATGTTGTGGTTCAATTTTATCCTTGGTGTTAACTTTATTTTCTTTCGTTTTAGGGTATGGTAATGTATGATAATGAGTTTAAAACAAAGGAAAATAAAATTTAAACCAAGGATAAAATTGAACCACAACATATATGTTTGTAATTTATACTTGGAACGAAGCAATCACATAGTTAACACTGTACCAAAGCATGTTTTAGAGTGAAGCTCCCCGAGATTTGTATACAAGTGAAGTAGATAAAAGGTTTTTCGGCCCAGGCGGTTAGGCTGTGGTAGTTTTTGACAGGAATGTTTGAATTTTGTTTTACTTATATTAGAAATGTGCTTCCCTATTATAATTAAGAATTTCTAAAAACTGAAAGAGTTGTACCCTTAATTTTCCAGCGAGCAAATGCTAGGGGTATAATACGCGTATCACGTAAAAATGAATTCAAATCGAACTCTTATCCTTTACATTTAAGCTCCGGGTCAAAAACCTTTTTCTTTCTGTTTTCAAGGTTCACCTCTTAAAAGCTTGACGTAAAAACTGCTCAGGAATACTTGTTGATCTATGGCTGAAATTTTACCAAGGAACTGAATAAAGGTTTGCTTTGTCAAATTGAACAAAGAGCTCAGTTTTTAAGCAAAAATTAACAAAATCCCCCCGAAATCCCTGAGATACCGTGACCCGCAGTGTGTATGGGGCGAGAGAATGTTTGTTTTTTGGCTTGAATGGTAAGATGACAGCTGAAGACGATGAAAATAAACTCAAAGGCCATGTCAGATTTGCAAAATTCCTGCACGTAAAATCGTCCACTCCAGGATCTCTCTCTCTACCCTGCTGCAAACAGTACTTAGTCAGTCAGATACCAGTGCAGGCTAAGACCTTTATCACCGCCAAAGAACGAAGCATTCAGCATGTCCTCACTAATAACTGCCGTATTTAAAGCCACTATCGGCCTGGTCGTGAATAAAGGAAGGGACAAACTGGCCGAAAAGTTGGATGAAGGCGATGTTACAGATCAGAAATTTCGAGGCATGATCGTCCGTGAAATTGACGAAATAAAGAAGAAATTAGACGGTTTAGCAAGAAAGGATTTGTTGGCAAGTATCAGCTTTTTTGAGGAAGGAATTGTGCTGCTGTACGAAGTGTTCGAAAAGGCCAGATTCGATTTCAAAAGTGATTACAGCTCAGTAACATCACAAGGAGCAGTTGGGTCAGCTGATGCTGAACCATTTTGTCTGACTAGAGGACTGAGACAGCTGACGCTTACTGGTCTCGATGAAGCAGCTTCAAGGAAGCTTACCAATGCGAAAAAGAGGTTCGAACGTGCCCGTGAAAGAGCAACTGATGCGTTTGCAAATGAAGCCTTGGTACTATCCGACCGAGTGCTAGCAATGCAATATTGGGTTATGTCGACGATACTAGAAACTGTGGACAATCCTGCAGACGCAATGGCGGCCTGCGGACTGTGTATTGAAGAACTTCACTGTTTGCCTGGTATAAAAGAATGCTTCAAAGTAGAGCTTAAGAGGGGCTTCAGGGCTTGGTTGAGTAAAGACGAACGCGGGAAACTTATTTCAACGGTATGTCTCATCAATCGCACTGTCTACGATGTCACGCTAATAGTCGATTTTGGCCGCCATACCCTAGAAAACTGGCCTTGTGTTGATATTGGAGAGAAAGAAGTCAGTCCGCTCCGTAATGAAAGTATTGCGATTGCTAAAGTGCTGAAGAAATACGGCATGGAGAACTGCTCTGTACCATGGTCATTGGGTCAGGACAGTACAGAGATGCATGAGCCTTGGCGCATCGCTACAAGCGCCCAGGGACATTTCCTGATAGTAGACCTGTGGGGTCCTCCCGTGAAGGTGTTCGATAACAAAGGAAATTTCTATCTTAGCATTTTTCTTGAAAGGCGTAATCTCTTTACAAAGCCCAGAATTATAGATATTGGCACTGCGCATGCAGACATGGACGGGAAGATCTATTTACTGATTGAACTAGAAAAAATAGACCCGTTTACTGGGAAATTTGTAGCGTGTGAAAGACCTTCAGAAGTGCACGTTTTTAACAAGACTGGTAAATTGCTGCGCATTGTTTCTGTGAGAAGCCTAGGACTAACGTCCTTGGCCAAACTAACAGTGACCAGTAGCAAATTGCTGTTGTTGATTGTTGAACTAGATAGTGATGAGAAAGTTGTTGATGTCTACGAGCTGAGTGGTGAGTCTCTTGGCACATTTGGTGAAGGTATGTGGACGTCGCCAACAGATATCACTGCTACTTGTGATGGTCACGTCATGATAGTGGATCATCCAACCCAATATGATTCCTGCGTTTACGTATTCACTGTGGAGGGACGGCAGCTTACCGAATTTAATATCGGCATCAGGGGAGATTACTATCATTCCATTGCATGTCACCCGACAGGCGAACATTTCGTCCTTGCTGGTTGTACAAGAAGGTCACCAGCCCTCCTGAGGTTGGCTATATACACTGCCGATGGCGCGTATGTACAGAAAATTCAATTAGATGAAGAAGTTAACTTCAGTGCGCTGCTTTCTTTTCTATATGGAGTTTCAGTGACCATGGAGGGTCACATTGCTCTCTCTTTTCAAGACAAAGATGCCAATCGAAAGGTCATCGTTGTGTAATGTATCAATCAAATCCAACTGCGCCCAGCCCCCGCCATGGGCCACTGCGTGGCATTTGCCTACCTTGTCAGTCCCGGGGGTGGGGTATCAGCAAATTATGCGTGGCCCGGGGCTCAGATTTGACTGATGCATAAAACTAACAGTTGGAAGACACACTTGACTAGGCACGACTGAATTAGCCATTTTATAGCTACATTTTACATTGAACTACTTTATGTCAAACTTAACAACTAGAAGCTCACCTGTAATGATGATGTAAGGGAGGGATCGATAATTCCTATCACTGTCGATAAAATTCGAATCAGCTTCTTGAGAAATCAAGTTGGAATAGTAACTGAGAACTAGTAATAAGACTATCACACCGGTTTTTTTAAATCTAGATAAGTATAGTAGCATAATTATTTTTGTAAAGTGTGTTCAAGTAGTATTTACTTTTTTGAAATTTCAATATGCACTGATGATCTGAAGTACTCAGCAGTGTCGAATTCAGTGAGACTCACCCTCTATAGGTACTAACCTGTACCCAGGGGGTACTCCCCTATAAAAGTGACGGGGGTGCTCGTCGGAAAATTTCGAGAACACCCCTAAAAGGTTCCAGAATCTTTCCACCTCTAAGAGGTACCAATTCAACAACAACAAATCATATAACTGGCACTGCAAATTTTAATAGTAATAAAGATAACTTTCGAACACTTTCTTCTCATGCAAGGACTTTTTGAAAGTATTATCATAAATCTTCAACCTTATCAGTTATTTTAGGTTTTAGCACGCTAGGTGTGACCAATCCACAAATTTAAGCCCCTAAAAGGTACGACGAGCGCCCCCGTCACTTTTATAGGGGAGTACACCCCCCCCGGAACCTGTACTTAGACTACTCGCGAATGCATTGACACGTTAAGTAGCCGTGATTCTTGGATCAGCTGCAAGCCCGTTGGCTGCGTTGGAGCTATTTCCAAAACTGTGTACCATTTAAATTTTTTAGATGTTCTTCAAATGTATGAGCCTACGAAATAAATTTGTTAAAAACATGAAGTTAACTTATTAGTATACCTGAGATTTCGTCTTCAAGTATCAATGCCCTAAGTACTCCAAAAAAAGAAGGGAAAATTGGAGAGGAGCAGAATTGGGGTTCACCAATAATTTAACAAACCCGCTTCCATTCCTTTGACAACTTGAGCCCGCTTCTGTTCTCGGATGCTACCATTTAACAATTATTCCTCGAGCCCGAATGGGCTATTGACTCAGAGGCCATGAGGGGGAGAGGAATAATTGTCTTAGTAAAATCCAATTAGTTGGTCAAAAATATCGAGACAAAACAACTTTAGCTTGTAAAACGCGATTCAGCCGCCATTGTTTTCGTTTTCAAAGCTGGCGCTTTTCACTGCTAGTGGGCTAGCCCAGTAGTTGCTTAACCAATCAGAACGCAGCATTGATAATAGACCACTAGTTAGATTTTACTTAAGTCTCATATGAGGAGGCCCGAAGTGCCGGGGAAGTGCCACCCCTTTCCCTCTTGCAAACCATTTTTGACAGAAACGTTACCCTTTCGTATGTCTTCCATGGAAAATGGTATCTTTTTAATAGTGGCTATTTAAAACTTGAAAAGTTACTGTAAAGAGGGGATATCCGGGACATGTTAATAAATTTTGGAAATTAAAACAAAACTGAATGCAAGGCTGGCAATACGGCAGTGGGCTGATTTGTTTACGCATTGAGTCGACCTTTGCTTTCAAAGGTTTTTAAATTTTGGAGCTTTTGAATGCCTGTAACCCGTTCAGTATAAGTCAAACGCCTGATCAACACTGAATTAAACAGTTTGTAAATCTTGGTTTTGCCTGCATAGCAAGCGTTTCCGCGCGGGTTCGTCGAGAAAGTTGGAATCGCGCAATAACTCGATTGGAAACGCTTGCTACGCAGGCTAATTCTAACTACCGTAAATGCTCGAATTAGCGCCCAGCTTCAAACAACCGCCCCGCTTCGAATTAGCGCCCCTCCTAAGGCTCAAAATTTGTAATAAGCTCCCCCTTTCAAATAAGCGCCCCCCCCTCCTCCGAGAAAAAATGAGTTTCGGTACCCCGTACGATATACGAGACGTATACGGTCTATACGGTTCTTTTAATGAAATGTGACAACAAACAGTAATGTCCTTTCAAAGTCGTACGGATTTGCTTCTCATTTCCTTGATAGAAAAATCCATGTGAGCACATAGCTGCTTCACTTTATTAAGTTCCTCGTAAAACTTTGCTCCCAATCGCCGGCTCCTTGTTACTGCCTTCAAAGTTCCTGGAATTACGAGGCCATTTTCAAGTTTCCTGCTTCCAGTGACTTCAACTACCACCTGATTATCCTCATGAGCATGTAGGACATCACGCTTTCGGATGTCGAAGATGCAGCTCCCATGACAACATTGCTTGAGGACAGCGATATAGAAATTGAAGTTGATTAAGGATCCAAATGCTTAGGAGAGACACGATATTTTAACATTAACAATGTGTTTTTTATTGTATGTTTAATTGGAGGCAACTGGACATTAACCGCGGGCTTTTCTTTTTAGACAAAACATTTCACAATAGCAAACGCATAATTTTGTTAGACTTGTTCTATTGCAGAAATAAAATACACTTTTTGATGAAAAAGTCTTAAGAACGTTTCGAGTTCGCAAAAAGTAGTTTTCTTTAAGGTTTTTGAATTTTTATGTTGCAGTTTGGTTTTAAAATAAAAATAAAGATAGTGTCATTTTCAGGCTAAAAATTGATAAACGAAATAAGCGTCCCCTTCAAATAAGTGCCCCCCTTCGAATTAACAGCCCCTCTCGCCTTAGAAAATCAAATAAGCGCCCCGGGCGCTAATTCGAGCATTTACGGTATAAGATACGGCGACTACGGACTACGACTACGGATAAACATGCTACTGCGCATGATCAAAACCACGTGACTGTTCATTTTTCCCGCGTAGTCCTGCGGCTACGGTGAGTTGTTGAGCTGTTTCGCGTAGTGGCGACTACGGAGAACATTTTGCTCGTATTTTGCCGTCCGGTAACTCAAGAATGTCATCTTTTCGTAAAAAAGTTTTCAATTCACCTGCTTTAAGTGAGAGGGAAGCGAAATATGTAAGTTGTGTCTAATTTCTGCTCAGATTTACGCTTTTAATCTACTGTTGTGATTCAAATCTTTTAAGCTGAGATGTTTATACGCAGAATTCAGATTGACGGCGTAGGAGAAGAGAAATCATGCAGGTAATTTAATTTCTCTTCGCACTTGAAAAGTTTCAATGTTTGGTCGAATTGATCATTTTGTCTTTCTACGTGTGTAACCTTTGTTTATTCGAGTTTTTGAATCGCGCCATTTGCTGAATGAAAATGATGTAAACATCTTCGAGACAATCGAAACTCGGCATTTCAATACTTCAAACTACATCAGATCAGTAGTCGGAGAAGTCCATCCTCTAAATCTAATAAATGAGCTATTACTATTTCTGTCTATTTCTTTAATATTTGACATAAGTATTCATGGGCGAAAAAATAAAACCTGTGTAACCAAAACTTTGTTTACGAATTTCACCCGACGTAATTGCTTCCTTCAAGTATGGAAGAATTTGTTCATTGTTCTAAACATAAGATCACATGCAAAACTGACTTGCATTTTTGTGAACTGTGATGAAAACAAGAAAATCTTTGCGTCTTGTTTCCCTCTCCGCCTCTTCTCTCGTAGTTTACTGTCTGTAGTGCAATNAATGAAAATGATGTAAACATCTTCGAGACAATCGAAACTCGGCATTTCAATACTTCAAACTACATCAGATCAGTAGTCGGAGAAGTCCATCCTCTAAATCTAATAAATGAGCTATTACTATTTCTGTCTATTTCTTTAATATTTGACATAAGTATTCATGGGCGAAAAAATAAAACCTGTGTAACCAAAACTTTGTTTACGAATTTCACCCGACGTAATTGCTTCCTTCAAGTATGGAAGAATTTGTTCATTGTTCTAAACATAAGATCACATGCAAAACTGACTTGCATTTTTGTGAACTGTGATGAAAACAAGAAAATCTTTGCGTCTTGTTTCCCTCTCCGCCTCTTCTCTCGTAGTTTACTGTCTGTAGTGCAATGTTAACGTTCTATATTTGCACGACTCAACCCAGTGCTACGAACAAAGGACAACGCTCGTCCAGCCGTAGTTCGTAGTCAGTAGTCTCCGTATCTTAAACTCCCTATTCATTAGAGAGCTTAAGCAAAGGCGTTTTAGAGCGACGGACGTCAACCGGAAGTAAGGCATTTTCCCTCTTAACATGCCTTGACGATATAAAATTTGTATTCCTTAGCTTACTGTTAGAGAGGTGATTTGACTGTAGATTTCGGCGAAACCACCGTTTAAAAATGAAAAAAGGCCACTTCCGGTTGACGTGCGTCGCTCAAAAACGTCTTTGCTTAAGCTCCCTCATATGCACAAACACCAGTTACCCTACTACTGAAACAAGCAACCGCTGACAAAAGTGTGTTTGATAGGTAGGTACTTCATGTATGGGGACATATATTGTACCGCTTTTACCTAATTAACTTATAACTTCACTCTTTCTGCTTGGTTCCTTGTTGCCTTGAAGCTTTGTTCTCTGTTAACTTGTTGCTCTGTTTCCTTGTTTCCTAGTTACTCTGTTACCTTGTTACCTTGTTACCTTGTTACTCTGTTACTTTGTTACCTTGTTACTCTGTTACCTTGTTACCTTGTTACTCTGTTGCCTTGTTACCTTTTTACTCTGTTACCTTGTTACCTTGTTACTCTGTTACCTTGTTACCTTGTTACCTTGTTACTCTGTTACCTTGTTACCTTGTTACTCTGTTTCCTTGTTACTCTGTTACCTTGTTACTCTGTTACCTTGTTACCCTGTTACCTTGTTACTCTGTTACCTTGTTACTCTTTAACCTTGTTACCTTATTACCTTGTTGCTCTGTTACGTTGTTACCTTGTTACTCTGGTACCTTGTTACTCTGTTACCTTGTTGGCTTTTTACTCTGTTACCTTGTTACTCTGTTACCTTGTTACCTTGTTACTCTGACCTTGTTACCTTGTTACACTATTGCCTTGTTACCTTGTTACTCTGTTACCTTGTTACCTTGTTACTCTGTTACCCTGTTGTCTAAATTTTAGTTTATTTTTGTATGACAAGTCGCAATTGGTTTTTCCCGATTGGACGCGTACTTTTGGAGTATGGTCGTGGTTGAATGGTTTGCATTACAATTCGTTTTTCGTTTATGGTAATTAGCAGCAATCAGCTTTATTTGGTACATTTTTTTCTCTTTGACGGAAATCAACAAAAGTTTCCTTTTTTGAGAACAGCGCTTAGTCAATGACGAAGGCCCTGTGTCTCAATGCTATAGCACCTGAAGCCTTTTATAGTTTCTTTTGGCTGTTATACTTTTATCATGATTTTCCAAAAAATGTAAGCGAAATGTCTGGGCAATATTTTTACGATCAGATATTTTGCATAAAACGCTGAGTCTTAAGGAGCCCTTTTAAAATGGCTTAACAACGGGGCAGGGTGCTACAACGGGTATAACGTTTGGATAGTTTTAGTCAATACCACACACACAAGTGAGGCTGAAGTTTTATTGCATTCGTTTTTTAATCATACCTTATCTGTTATTGAGACAATCGTTGAAAATCGCACAACACGAGGAAATCGAGTAACTAATGTAGATCAGTTCAGTTTTGCATTAAATACCAGATAACTCCAGGCTGGTTTCCTCCATCTACCGATTTAGTCTTCAAGTTTTTTTTGAGACTTCCAGAAGTCAGTTGTACAAACCCTAACGTCAGACCTAACTGCCAACTCTTGGCTTTGCCTGATCTCGAGGTCAGACCTGTTACGTTCAACATTAAGGTTTATGCAATGAAACTGATATCTGATCACTTTTCATTATGCAAATCAAAACAAAATCGTTTTTTCTCTTTTTTCTTTCAACACCGTTTTCATTTTTTACATTAACTGTGGATCACCTTATATGCCAAATTATTATATCTGAATTGATTGTAACTTTTGCGGCTATAAGGAAGGAGCACCATGGGTAAGAAAATATGGCAAACTACCCATCCGCGAAAATATGGAAATCACGTGACCGTACACCGACCGTTCGTCCGCACCACAGGCATACCAATGTGAATAACTCAATCAACAGGTATGGCAACCCAAATGCAACTCGAGATTATTTTGACGGGAAATCGCGTAGCCACCCGCGTCTTGTGAAGCAGAGACAACTAAAGAGTCAAAGAACACGAAAACGGAAAGCGGAAATTCCCTCTGTATCCGTGTTTTCTTAAGTATTAAGCTTGGATTAATTGTCAACCCAAATGCAACTCGATGTTATTTTTGACGAGAAATCGTATAGCTACCTGCCCCTTGTGAAGCAGAGACAACTGAAGATTCAATGAACACGGAAACGGAAAGCGGGAATTCTCTCTGTATCCGTGTTTTCTAAAGTACTGAGCTTAGATTAACTGTCATGTCCACAGATTTGGAATATAGAGCAAGAAAAAGACAGAGAAAAAATAGAAAGTAGTCTGCAGGCCAGCGAGGCTCAACGAGAAAAAGGGCGACAGAGATCTAGAGCGAGAGATAAAAAAACAAAGGAGACATTTTTTTGTTGGAAGAACTACATAAAGATTTTATGGCGGCGGTAAGAAAATGAGAAATGCTAGCGGCCACCAATGCAAGGTGAACATGAGCGGAAGTGAACAAAAAAAGTGAGCAAGAAAACGTACGACAGTTTTCTCCATGAAACGTGTAATTAAGAAGTTTCATTATTCAGGAAAATTAAGGATATCAAAAATTTGTCGTTTTTTAACAGTTACTGAATTATGTTTTTTCTTTTAATTTAATCGGTTGAAAAATAAAGATTAAAACAAAAATGGTTGTCATGACGGTCTCCTTGTTTTGGGTTGTATCCAATCCCATTATGGCTCTTGGTTGTATATTGAAGGTTTGAGAATTAGAGTAACAATTTCATGATTTAACCGACGGAATACAAACGTAAAAGTACACAAAGGTAAATCTCCAGTAAGTGTAGAAATAACCACTCCTAAGAATCAAAGGTGATTATATGCCCTGTAACGTTGTTAGTTTCTTAATTTATATTTCTTGTCCCTAACTACTAAGTCAAGACTTTACAAAACATGGAGGAAGAACTTATGAACTTGAACATGATAGGCTATGTCAATTTAAAGCCTTGTTCGTCGGCCTTTTATCATTGTTATCATTATCATCCGTGGATCATTAGAAAGTATTAAACAGGTTGTCCAGCAGCTGCATGAATTGTTAGTTCTTTCTTTTATAACAAGCAGAGTAGCGTATTGCGATAGCCTATTATATAGTTTCCTTAATTCGCAAGTAATAAAAACGCTGCTGTCGCTAGTATAGGTCACCGACACAAATAAATTTTGATGGCGATACACCTTCGCTGTTCCAACTTCACTGCCTGCGACTACCTATCAAGTCTATAACGGTATTCTTTGACGTATCTACACAACTTGTACCACTGATCTAGTAATAGTCCCGCCCATCTTGCTAGCAAATTCTTCTCGCAATTTTAACTAAAAAGATTTAAAGAAAATTGCTTGGTGTGTGAAAAGATTGAGTAACAAGTATGGCAAAAATTGCAAAAATACCAATTTAACAAAATTCTAGACTTAGAAAGAAGAAAGGCCTAGACGGACTTCGAGAAGTCCGCAAATTTCGCAAAGATCGCAAAATTAACAAGAAATTTTTCTTGCTATGTGAAAAGATTAAGACAATGAAGGGCCACGAGAAGGCCTCAAATTTTCCCATAAATCGAAAAAAAAAAGAATTTGTGAAAAGAATTCACCTTCTTGGCCTTTTCTCTCTCTAAGTCTAGAATTTATTTAATTTTTTTATTCTTGCTATTGCGATATTTCAAGTACTCAATCTCTTCACATAGCAAGAAAAATCCTTGTTAGTTTTGCGATTTTTGCGAGATTTGAGGGCTTTTGGAGGCCCTTCTTAACCATTTTTCTTTGTAAGTCTAGAATTTTTTAAATTTGTCATTCTTGCTATTTTTGCGATATTTCTTACCTTTTCAGTGTTTTTAGGTAGCAGGAAAAATCCTTGTTACTTCTGCGATTTTTTTCCAAGTCTAAAATTTTGTTTTACTGGTTTTTCTACTCATGCGATATTTGCAAGTGATTGTCTCACAAAATTTTCTGTGAATTATTTTCTTTGCAAAAATTGCGGAGAGAATTTGCTAACAAGATCGTTCCTGGACATATATATCGCATTTTTTTTTTCTTTTACAGTTCTTTACGCACTGCCACGTCATACCATACAAACCGTCAAACAAGGCCGCGGGGGAAGTTAAACATTACCACAATCTGGTACTGACTGATCCCGGTGTCCTAGGCATCTCAATAGCAAGTGCGCTTTAACTCTGACAAGTGTGCATGTGACCTATTACGTCTACACACATTCCTAGATATCTTGAGGTAATAGGTAACAGAGTAACAACGTAACGAAGCAACAAGGTAACAGAGTAACACGGTAACAAGGTAAAAAGGCAACAGAGAAACAAGGTAACACGGTAACATAGTAACAAGGTAACAGGGTAATAAGGTAACAAGGTAACAACGGAACAGAGTAACAAGGTAACAGACTAACAGATTAACAAAGTAAGAGGTAACAAGGTAACAGAGTAACACGGTAAAAAGGTAACAGAGTAACAAGGTAACAGGGTAAAAATGTAACAGAGTAACAACGTAACAAGGTAACAGAGTAACAAGGTAACAAGGTAACAAGGTAACAGAGTAACAAGGTAACAGGGTAACAAGGTAACAAGGTAACAAGGTAACAGGGTAACAAGGTAACAAGGTAACAAGGTAACAGAGTAACAAGGTAACAAGGTAACAGAGTAACAAGGTAACAAGGTAACAAGGTAAAAGAGTAACAAGGTGACAAGGTAACAGAGTAACAAGGTAACAAGGTAACAAGGTAAAAGAGTAACAAGGTAACAAGGTAACAGAGTAACAAGGTAACAAGGTAACAAGGTAACAAGGTAACAGAGTAACTAGGTAACAAGGAAACAAGGTAACAAGGTAACAAGGAAACAGAGTAACTAGGAAACAATGAAACAGAGCAACAAGTTAACAGAGAACAAAGCTTCAAGGCAACAAGGAACCAAGGAGAAAGAGTGAAGTTATAAGTTAATTAGGTAAAAGTGGTACAATATATGTCCCCATACATGAAGTACCTACCGTTTGATACGCGCGTCCGCTGGAGGACGCGGGCCGGAGGCGTTATGGATTTGATGGAAATTTGATGGTAGTATTCGCATTTCTTGATCTTTCTTGAGTCGTGATTTCATCGAGAGCGACAAAATTTCATCCCCAAAGGTAAGAAAGCTTTTCACTGCGTCATTGTTTTGTAGAATAGTGACTTATGTACTTGGGGAAATGGCCGGACACAGTATTAAAACAAATTGTGTAAAAATCGACAGGGACGCACGTTCATACTGACTTGTTCACGGGGCCATTTAGCTTGTAGCTCTACAAAATCTACTCAATATTGTTAGGTTTACACATACGAGTATAAATGGCTAGATTTTCACTGACTTTTCGTGCAGAATACGGGGTCAATTTTAACCACCCATAGTACCTGCTCGTCTGTTTGCATGCAATCGCGCGCCGAGGCCGAGCCAACCTTAAATGTAAGCCTGTAAGCAGAAGCTTAGACTAAGGGCTCATCCTCAGTGTAAGAACCTGTTAAACTCACAAGTGACGTAAAACAAAGGAAACAAAGAAGTCAACACAATAGAATGTCGAAAAACAAAAGGTGCGAAACAAAGAAAAAGTTCACAGGTTCTTACAACGAGGTAAACCCAGCCTAAGCGGCTCCATGAGGCAGAAAAGAAATTGGTCAAAAATAGGGTAGGCTACCACGGTGAGTTTTGGCTATAGGGTGTCACAAATGCATACGATATAACCATGGCTATAGGGTGTCACAAATGCGTACGATATAACCATGTCAAGATTCCCATATTTCTATACACTATAAACAGTCTTGAAAATACTTAAACGTCTTAGCCGTTTATCGCCGACGTTTGAACGCAATTATGCATTTAAGCGAAGCTTGAAAATAATGTTTTAAGTAAATGGTTATTTTTAGCGTAAAATCGATTTACTTTCACCATGGAACTGTTCAAGGTTAATTTGCTTATTTCACCATAAATAAAGAAATGAAAGGAGATGTACAATATTGTTACTTTCTTGCCGAAGTTTTTCTTCAACATCCTGTATCTAAAATACGCAATAAATATAAATAACTATGTTATGAGCAAACCATTCGGTTCAGGATTAAAAACCCGGCGATTTGCGGAAAGTTAAACTACGACTGTATTAGTGATGGCCTAACCGAAGAGGACAATTAATTCTTATTGGCGTTGCGCAGCAAAGCGAAAATGATTAAACGATGATTTTCTGTTTCTGTCTGTCATTAGAAACGTAAGCTTTGCCGCTATTCTGTTCGACTTGTACCTTAGAGTTATACCCATGAGTTCACGATTTATTCCACGTTTCTTTTTAACAATAAATAGCTGTATATGTTGATGACAAAGTAAGGCGCTTACAGGGTAAGACTCCTTACTGTAAACCTGTATGGAAACCAAGAAACTTATATGTGGACACCGTCACTGGCAACTGGACAGTTTTCAACCGACACATTTCACCATACACATTCGAATGGTCACAGCCACGGCCCTTTATTGGCGATTTCCCTCAACCTATTAAAATGGCTGCCCAGTTCAGTAAGCGGTAACCATGAGTTGGCCAGTGGCCCCGAATAAGAACCTTTTCCTGCGATAATGTCATTGTTGTAAGCTACTATTCCTTAAAAGGTTTTAAGTTCCATTTTGTGGACATGAAAGTTGTGGGTTGCTGTTTAATTCCTTAATTGCTGATGCTACTTAATGGCAACTAAACAAACTTGGTTTTGGGAAGCCAAGTCCCAGCGAGATCTCTTCAATTATTCAAAGGGTCTTAGACACCTTATAGCGGACAATTTTCAAGTTTACACCTCTGCCTAAAGTGCTCTGCTGCCATAACAAAAGTGATCTTTTTTTATTACATATTTCACCACAACAAGTATTCTTTAGAATTACTCTTCCAGGTTTCATTGATTACCTGGTTCTACTGTTTACTTGAAAGACTTTTCCATGTTGAATAACTTCATGAAGAAGTTGAGGCATCGCAGTCGAGCTGGTCCGTTATGAGCTGTCTATATACCTTTTTCCGTCCACGCCAGCTGGTAATAAGTCATGGGTCACCGTTTATCGGCTTTTCATTACTAACACGAACATGCCATGATTGCTTAACCAAAAGCTTTTTCCGGGTTGTCCGTGAAAGTGTGCAATGGCTTATGGTAAGTAAAAGCTGGCCTTTAAGGTAAGTGATGAGTTCATTGCAGTAGCAGTATAGGGCACAAATGTAATGAAGAGACAAGTTTAATAAAGTTTGGTCAGCAATTGCAAATGTAATAATGTCACAAGTGTAATAAGGTTTGGTCACAATAATGTCACAAGGGTACCTAGGGTAAATTCTCTTCAGACAATCATCTTAAAACATTTGTTAAAAGGACCAAAAAAATGAATGGTTACACGTACAAAATTCCCAGTGGTGAAGAATGCAGGATACTTTCGAAACATATTTCACCATACATGCTTTTTATGTGATCTTCTGACTCCATCAAAGATTCTTGTCCTTTAAGCAGGTTTGGAGAACTTAGGAGACTTACTTGTAAGCGGCTAAGAAGTTCAAAGCTGTTGTTAATTCATTGGAGTTAGTTTTCGATCATTCTAGATGGTAGCTCGTTTCAGTAAGGCGAGGCCCTACAGTGCCTTGTAGGGAACACCACGAGTTCAAAAATTATACGGCATAATTCTTGAACTCGTGGAGTTCCCTACAAGGCACTGTTAAAGGTTCTCAACATGCCGTGGACATGTTATGTAAATTTTTGATTGGTGATGTTATCTACGAGAGGTTTAAGTGCCAAATAAAAAAAAATTACTGCATTTGAATGGAAATAAGGTCAATTCTCGTCGAAATATGTTTTTTAGGAAAATCGAGAAGATAGCTTTGTAAGCAGCTCGAACGTTTGACTCGTTGTCAAAAGAAGCACAACGTTCAACAGACAGTCACTATTCTTTTCTACCACCGAGTATCATCTTCGGGCCTTATTCTTTCCCGAAGCCACCCTTCTTGGTGTATGAAGTTTTTATTTAAATCTACTTCAAGCTTACAAAAAGGTAAACATCGGTGGTGATTAGGTGTCGAAATCGTTAGTTTTTCTTTTTATCAGTAGATTTCTTTTTACAGTTTTTTTCTCCTGGAAAGAATGTCGACACACCCACGTCACCGTTATATGCGGATAAAAAGTACACGCACCAAAACAAGTTTAAGATTATTTTACCTTGCAATAACAAATGAGCTGAAATATCATTGTTTTACAGAGTGATTCAATAAAAGGTGAGTGAAAGTCAAAAACGATATTCCACTAACCACACCTGTAAAAACGCCTTTTCCGTTATTAGGAAGAAACTTAAAAGGATTATTTTCGCTTAGTTTTCGTCAAGAATTCACCAAAGGTTTATAAACAAAGAAAAACTAGTCGAAACACGAATTTAAGAAAATGGAGGTGAGACGTTTGACTTGTTGTTGTCTATTAAGGAACTCGAACAACATTCAAGTGACTGTTCTTTTTTACAACTAGTTATGATCTTCGGCACCGGTCTTATTTTTTTGATACTTCTTCGTTATATGAGGATAAAAATAAAATACCCCAAAGCAACAAATTATCCGAACTATGAACTTTTAAAGAAAAATATATAGAATAAATGGTAAAAGAGGGTCAATAACGAGATTCTACTAACCACGCGAAATGAAAAGCCTCTTCCATTATTAGGAAGTAGTTAAAAGAAAATGATTTTACAAGGTTTAACTAAATATGTTGCTATAAATACAGTAGATGTATATAAATTCATATCTGGTAGTGGAAACATGGTTTTTAGGAAAATCGAAAAGAAAGATTTGTAACTGAGGAGCTCTAACGTTTGACTCGTTGTTGTCAGAGTAACCACAGCGGTCAAGAGACTATTCTTTTCTACCACCAATATATGCGGATAAAAAGTACTCGCATCAAAGCAAGTTCAAACTTCTTTTACCTTGTAATAACAAATAAACTAAAATATGGATTGATTTACACAGAATAATTCAATGAATGGTGAAGGACGACCATAAACGAGGTTCTACTAACCACGTCCATTACAAAGCCTTTTCCGTTATTAGTAACAAATGTAAATGGGTCATTTTCAAAGATTTCGTTAAGAATTCACCAAACGTAAACAAAAGAGGAATGCTTCTCGTAACACGGTTTTTCAGAAAATGGAGGAGCTCAGGCGTTTGACTCGTTGAAACAGTTTGATTAGAATAGAAAAACAGCATTCAACTGACTATTCTATTTTACCTGTAGTCATGATCTTTAACCGTTCGTATTCTTCTCCGAAGGAAACCGCCTTTGTGTATTAAGAATTTTTAATGTTTATTCTCATCCATGCAATCAACAGTCTTTCTGTTAAAGATTACAGAAAGCTAAATTACAGAAAGCTAAAAACTGGTGGTAAATAGGTTAATTTCCAAAATGTTAATTTTCTTAATCATTGACTTTAAAATACTCGGACATGTTGAAAAAAGAAATTCTTTCCAGAAAACCGGCACCATTTTTAAAGGCATCATTTTTTTATACTTTCAAACAGCGACATGCTATAATTTCTCGCTAGTACTCTCTAGGTTGGATCCCGCTTTAGTCAAAGTGGCGTACAATATTGCTTGTCCTCAACTTAACGGAGACACTTTGATTTCCCTCTATGCTGTGCTATTGATGTTGGAAAGAGTGTGGACCCTTTTACCACGGTTTTCAGCTGATGTCAAGGTCACGCATGAACAAGACATCTCTTCCGTTATAGCAGCAAATAAGCTGAAAAGTAAAGTTCTAAAGAATAATACAATGAATGGTTAAAACTTAAGAATAATTTGATGAGTTTTGATGAATGGTAAAAGAGGGTCAATAAGGTGTCTCTACGTACCGCGCGCAACGAAAAGTCTTTGCCATTAATAAAAAAGGATTTTAGGAAATTGATCTTTCACAGTTTAGCCTAAAAAATTGCTACATTTGAATGTGAATAAGGTCAATTCTCGTCGAAATATGTTTTTTAGGTAAACCGAGAAGATAGCTTTGTAAGCACCTCGAACTTTTGACTCGTTGTTGTCAAAGGAAGCACAACGTTCAACAGACGGTCACTATTCTTTTCTACCACCGAGTATCATCTTAGGGCCTTATTCTTTCCCGAAGCCACCCTTCTTGGTGTATGAAGTTTTTATTTAAATTTACTTCGAGCTTACAGAAAGGTAAACATCGGTGGTGATTAGGTGTCGAAATCGTTAAGTTTTCTTTTTATTACTAGATTTCTTTTCACAGTTTCCAACCCTGGAAAGAATGTCCACACTCCCACGTCACCGTTATATGCGGATAAAAAGTACACGCATGAAAGCAAGTTCGACTTCTTTTACCTTGTAATAACAAATAAACTAAAATATAGATTGATTTACACAGAATAATTCAATGAATGGTGAAGGAGGATCATAAACGAGGTTCTACTAACCAAGTCAAGTCAAGTCAATTTTTATTTAAACTCACACAGAATAATTATGATTAATACAAATTAGTGCTTTAAAATATAAAATCAAGAGATTGTGAAGGGAGAGAAAATTTCAATTGTAGGTTCATTGTGCAGAGTTTGGGACACTTAAATAGTTCGTGGAACTAACCGAGTAGGTGACCCAAACAAGAATATGAGTAGAAGGAATATAGATGCAAAATAGTTGTTTTAGATAAAAAGTATTACTTCATTAATTAAATAGTAGTTAAGATAATATAATCGTAAAACTGATTAGGAATCAATAATAGTATTATAACCATCAATCAAAGAATTTTTGATATGTTGACGAAAACTGGAAAACGGCTTGATTTTCTTAACATCAATAGATATAAAGAATTCCAAAGTTTTGGACCAGTGTAACTGAGAGAACGAATGCCGTATTGAGTGGTATGAACAGATTTAGCAAACAGATTATCAATCCGTGATTGACGTGTATTATATGAATGAATTGAAGATACTGGGTAAAATAATTAACAAAACAAGAAGGGCTTAGTTTATGGTACCAGTGATAAACAAAAGAAAGAATTTCAAGATGAATTATATCAGAGAATTTTAGGAGTCTGAGAGACTTCAGCAATGGCTCAGAATGAGATCTAGGGTCGGAAAAAGTCATTATTCGGACGACTCGTTTTTGCAAAGTAGTTACTGGTTTTTTGTTAGGTATGTGAGACCCCAAACTTGAATACCAT
>CALNXI010001248.1:70934-83015 GCA_942486025.1 Porites evermanni
ATAATTAACAAAACAAGAAGGGCTTAGTTTATGGTACCACTGATAAACAAAAGAAAGAATTTCAAGATGAATTATATCAGAGAATTTTAGGAGTCTGAGAGACTTCAGCAATGGCTCAGAATGAGATCTAGGGTCGGAAAAAGTCATTATTCGGACGACTCGTTTTTGCAAAGTAGTTACTGGTTTTTTGTTAGGTATGTGAGACCCCAAACTTGAATACCATAAGTAGGAAAGGGGTAAATAAGGGAATAGTAAAGCATAATAAAAAAAACCTTTTCCGTTATTAGTAACAAATTTAAATAGGTTATTTTCAAAGATTTCGCTAAGAATTCACCAAACGTATACAAAAGATAAATGCTTCTCGTAACACGCTTTTTGCAGAAAATGGAGGAGTTCAGACGTTTGACTCGTTGAAACAGTTTGAGTAGAATGGAAAAACAGCATTCAACTTAAGCCCCATTTACACGGCAGAAAATTTTTGGCGCGGCTTGGATGAAAGCCGGGTACGCGTACCAAAAAAATAGTACTGATTACTCATTTACACGTTCTTTTTTCTACCGTGCTAAACGATGTGAAATTATGATTTGGTACGGGTAAAAGGCTCAACATCTCGGCCGGCGTACTCGATTCTTCCCTAGTGCGCATCCTGCTTCCTCTGTAAAAACATGGCGGACGAAAAGTTCATTAGAATTCCCACAGCCGCATGTAGTCTACGCACAAGGAACAAATGGGTGGTCACTGAATACTGGTGCGGTTATTGAATTATTGTGTGGTTATTGAACACACTGAACAAACGGAAAAGTATTTACCACTTAGTTAATGCTAAACATTTATATTAAAATATTCTAACGTATTTGTGGCTATTTCCCCCCAGCAGCATGTTGTCCACGCTCATCAATGAACTAACGTGTGGTCATTGAACTACTGTCGTGTTTATTGAACTTTTGGTTTATATTGAACTAACGAAAAAGCTCATCTGTACATGCTCTCCCACACTGGTGCTGACCAAAGGCACGAAGGCTCATCAGAGAAAAGTTAGCTCGGCACGGCTAATCGTTTACACTGCACACTTTAGGCCCGTTTACACGACCGAAAAAATTGGAACGGCCCGGATAAAAAGACGAACGGCTCCGACAAAATTCGACGTGTAAACGGCACTTGACCCGTTCCAGTTGTATCCGTTCCGTTCCCTAAAAGGTCCATAGGCGGCTATGGACCCCTTTCGGAACGGAACCGATAAAAAACGGTTCCGTACCCACATTTTTGTTTTCTTTTCAACGTGTAAACGCTCGCCCTTTTTTCGGTACCGTTCTGTTACGTTTTTTATGAGCCCGTGGTACCCCACGTCAGTTGTTTAGCGCACGTCACATGGGTGTTGGAAGAAGAAACTGGAAAGTATTCTTCGACACTCGAAAGCTAGCATACCACTGGTCGTCAGAGTAAGTGCTGTATGTAAGATCAAACCAAGCGCTTGTTCTTGGAATTTGCCAGAAGCTCCTTTCGACTGTGAAGTGCGATACAAGGGCTGTTAATAGGAGAACCGTAAGCCTTGTTTTTCTCCTAATTCGGTACATTTTCTCAGAAAAACTTTGACGAATCGCACGCGCTGTCAAACGTGAATTTCGTGTTCTCTTCTTTAGAAGAAACCAGAAAAGTGCTTGTAAACCTGCATCCATGATTGTCGGAGATACGCACAGTCTACTGTATGTATAAGAGCATATGAACAACTAATCGAAGCAGTTTTATTTAATTATCGCGGGCTCTATCGTTACCGGTCTCGAAGAAAACAACGTGTAAACAGTCTCGTACCCGTTCCAAGGGGCTCTCACGTACCGTGCCTTTTTCTGTCGGGCACATTACAGAATTTGTACGTGTAAACGGGAGATTTCGTCTGGAACCGGTACTTGTTTCTAACCGAGCCGTTCCTTCTCTTTTAACGTGTAAACGGGCCTTTTATCCGAGCTGGGCTAGATTTTCAGGATCGCGTACCAGTTTTATCCGTGCTCGGACAACCTCTCGACATGGTCCGAGCACGGGTGAAATTTTGGTTCGGCACGGATGGGCCAAAGTCGTTTACACGACTAAATCTATCCGTGTCGAACCAATTTTTTTGGTACGCGTACTTTTTTCATCCGAGCCGTGCCAAAAATTTTCGGCCGTGTAAATGGGGCTTAACTGTTTTATTTTTCCCTAGTTATCATCTTCGACCGTTCGTATTCTTCTCCGAAGGAAACCGCCTTTGTGTATTAAGAATTTTTAATGTTTATTCTCATCCATGCAATTAAGTCTTTCTGTTAAAGATTACAGAAAGCTAAAAACTGGTGGTAGAGAAGATAGCTTTAGACGGAGCTCAAGTGTTTGACTAGTTGTTGTCAGAAGAAGCACAACGTTCAACAGACTATTCATTTCTACCACCAATTATCAACTTCGGGCCTTATTCTTTTCTGAAGCCACCGTTCTTGGTGTATGAAGGTTTTACTTAAATTTATTTTAAGCTTACAGAAAACTAAACTCTGGTGGTGAATAGGCTCTCACGTCACCGTTATGTGGGGATAAAAGAACATACATTAATGCAACAAATAAACTGAAATATGAACTTTTAATAAAAGAATAGTAGTTACAATGAACCGCAAAAGAGGGTCAAAAGATTCTACAAACCACGCAAAACGAAAAGCCTTTCCTATTATTATGAGAGTGGTTAATGATAATGATTGTCAATGAAGATTTATCTAATTCCTCACTCTTTAAAAATAGAATCTAGTCTAAACGTGGTTATTTCGAAAACGGAGAAGACGCCTCTGTAAGGAGCTTGGACGTACGAGTAGTTGTTGCCTAAGGAGAAAGGACGTTCATAGGACGGTGTTTTTTAGGATACAAATGAATAGTTTTACACAATTTTTTTTTCATAGATATTGATATTTATTTTTCCGTGATTGTCTTCTTTGACCAACTTTCATCTTCCTGCAACAACAACAATAACAAATCCGTAATCAACCTCTCTGCTGTATGAAAGGTAAAATGACGTTTTACTGATCGAATTTAAGTACAAGTGGAACCTCGATTTAACGAAGTGACAAGGGACAGGGGAAATGTGTTAGTTATTACAAATGGATTGTTCGTTATATCGAACACCTCTATATAACGAATGCTCGGGAAATGTTATATCAAGGTCTAGTTAATAATCCGGATCTGGTTTCTATACATAGCTAAGGCGCTAGAAACTGACAAAACTGTTCAACTACTGTAAAAAGAGTTTTATCCTTGTTGGTCTGTTTGGCATTCACCTTTTATCACTTGCTAACATTTATTCGTTGTATCGAAGTAAATTTTTCGTTTCCGCTGTAGATTGTGTTCGTTACTTTGTTAAATGTAGGTTCTGCTCCATACATTTCACTGTAATTTTGGCCGGGCTGAAGAAAATCGTTCGTTATACAAGTACAGAGGTTTGTTAAATCGAGTTTTCACTGTTCTAAGGTAATTTACTGTCAAGTGCACATTTTAATGTTTTATATTTTAATAGGAGTCTTCAAATTAATTCCTGAATACCGTTAAATGTGGCAATGTATCCGGGGGGTACTCCTGGGAATTCTTGGTGGGGGTGTGCCGCCTGGTTTTCCAAATCCTGACCCTATTTCAGACCAAAAAATGTCATTTTCCACACCTGTTTTCAGACCTGGCCTTTAGGCAGAAACTATTTCATCATAACTTAGATTAGATCGCAAACAAAAAAATTCTTCAACTCTATTTCGAATTCGCATATTTTTCTTCCTTTCTTACTCATTTGGAATTAAAACGATAAATACGTTCATACACTCCCGTAGTTCCCTCGAAAACCACACCCGATTCCAGACCAAAACGGGCAAAGTGTATACCCTTTTTCAGACCAAAACGGCGCAAAAACCCAACTCGATGGGGCGGGACATACCTATATAGCTTATTTATGGGAGTACTCCCCCCGAACAATATATATTTAAAGTTATTTTTGTTTCTAAAAAAAACTCATACTTACATTGGCATAAAAAAACTTTAAAATCCCCCCAGCTAGGGGGTCCTTCGCGCTCCAGGCGCAATTAAGTTTGGTCTTCAATGGGCCCATACTTTTTTAGCCTAGCGGCTGTATGGACCCATTGGGCCGCCCCTGATGATGCCTTTCTTAGGTCTTCGAATGAGATTTCACAAATGTTCTTTTCCTGAAGGAAAAATAAGAAGAAACTTTTCAGGGGACTACATCATTTATTTATCTTGTTAGGAGTAGAGACGACGACAGCGACGTCAATGAGAACGGCAAAACCGCAATAGGTTTAGATTGGCAAAACAACAACTCTGCACGTGCATCACGCTTTTTTGTACATTTCTTTGCCGTCGTTGCACGACTACGACGTGAAAGGACCAATTTTTAAGTATTTTTTTGATGACGGGGACGGTGAGGCGATAAATGCTACCATCTTTGTCTGAACTCGGGAGTGGCCCCCTCTTTTGAACTCTAACATAAATTCCCTTCTTTGAAGTATCTGGGCGACTTTGAAAAATCGCGAAATTGTTTGAAAGGATGCCAAGTCTATTTTTCAGTGACTTTTTCATGGACGTCGCCATTGTCGGATCGTAAGGTCCTTAATATTTTTAAGGGGTTTTTCCATGCTAACGGGTAATTAACCTGTATCTGCTGTTATCAGGTAATTCTAAACGTAAAACCAAAAGCATTTTCTACGTGATAGATTCCTGTATCAGGGAATGTTCTTCATAGATATACAACTTACTCTAATTCTTCCCCCCCTGAAATTTTATGGGCCTCCCCCCCAACAAGCTGCGATACATGTATTTCCAGTATAAGTGTATTTCTAGTATAAGTAGCCTGCGAGCAAGCTCTCTTATTTTATGAAAGAGTGCCACTTTTTTATAGTTACTTTTACTAGTTTCATTACAATTGACGTTCGACAGATGAGGTACAGTTCTCTCTACTGCTGGGGCATTACGGCGCGTGTAATTTCCGAGATGTATGTAGTTAGGTAAGCTAATTTTCATAGACCATGCACTGGGCTCGATTACCAGCCGATGAAGAAGATGAGAAAAATAACATAAATAACGTTTGACAAGGCTGTACTTCCAGGCGAATTCTTGGAGAGAGTGTGCCTTCCGGTTCTCCATATTATATTTCGGACCAGAAAATGTAAGAACAGACCTCTAAAATCCATACCCGTTTTCAGACCTGGCCTTTATTCATAGCAATTAAATAAAAAAAGCAAAAAGGTTCGAGTTGTTGGAAGTTGAGTTATTTCATTTAAAATTATATGAAAAATGACTTGGAGGGAAACGACAAATTGGTTTGAGTTAGCAAGGGTTAGAGTGATCGAGAGTCAACTGTTTTAACAATAACCCAACATGGTATTTGAAGACGAAGTTGCCTTGCTGCCAAATTGTTAAATTGAGAGTTCTTTAACAGCAATATTTGGATTTAACTACAACGTATACGATTGCAGCCTGCATGCTCCCTTCGCCATGTCATAAGAAAACAAAAAATACAAGTTAACTAGATTAACAAAAATAACTAACACCTAGGTGGGTGTCAAAGACCCCTTTGTCTCCTAGCCCTACTTGTAATATGTATGCTAAGGAAATTGGGAATGAAAACCTATGTTTAATACCACTTTTTAAACAACAACAACAACAAAAAACTCCTTTACCATTATCCTTCTTAAACAGAGGAATATATCCTCACAGCTACTTAAGTTCAGTAAATGTCACTGCGAGGGTCTGTTAAATCATTATTCTGCAAAAACATAATATAGGAAGTAAAACGCTACTTGGGTATATTGCATATCAACATACTATATACAGTGAAACCTGTATTAAGCGGACACCCTCGGGGAATGCTGTAGTGTCCGCTTAATACAGGGTGTCCGCCTAATACAGGTTTTGATAGATAACGTCATATGAGGTGTCAAATGCCATTCAAATGAACAGTGGAAACGTTTAGAACACTCCCAGAGACTATGATGATATACGTTTGCATTAATTTCTTTATTAAAGATGATAGTACCATAAACATAGATTGCAACTCAGATTTAAAGAACTGAGATAAGTGAAACAAGCTCTATAGAAACAAAACGAAATAGAAAACAACACTGTACTGTGAAACTAATCAAATAAGTTCGTCAAGTCATGTTTTTTAATGTAAAAATATTAACATATGTGTGTGGCAATCATTTGCATTTCCGGTGTCTGCCATGTTGGGTGGTAGAATTTAATTACAAGTGTCTGTTTAATACAGGTTGGCAACAATAAAAATGACCATTTCAGGTACTCTCTAAGTGTCCGTGTCCGCTTAATAGAGGTGTCCGCTTAATAGAGGTGTCCTCTTAATAAAGGTTTCATTTAAAGTAAATAAGGAAAATAAATTTGGGGACTTCAGCTACTGTCCGCTTAAAAGAGGGTGTCTGCTTGATACAGGTTTCACTGTATTTGATAACTTAAGTTGGATAGAAGAATACACCACTAAAGCAGGTTTACAGGTTCACATCCCACTAATGCCTACTTGTACTACAATGTTTGTAACTATGAGACCTTATTGACTCCACCCACCTTCATGTAACATGTTAATGTGAGGTCCTGATGCTGCCACTCTATCACTGTATCCTTTGTTACAGGAACACTGATAGAGCCAATGGACAGCTTCACCACCATGCTCATCTTGAAAGCAACAAGCTCTTCTTTCAAGGGACATGTACTTCTTATTCTGTAATTTTTGGAACATGCAAACAATTTAATACAAGATGTTGTTACACTACAAGTACATGTAGCTCTGTACAACAGTGTGCTCAATAGGATTCGATGTGCTCATGTGCCCAACCTTGAGAAGGTGGCATGACATGAGCACAAACTAAAGAGAATCTACATGTAAATGGCAAAATAAGGGGCTATATAAATCCAAAAAAATTGATCAATGGGTGCTACATTCTATTAAGGACTCTGTGGTAGCAAAAAAACAATGAGAGAGAAGTGCTGGCTACTTATGCAAGTTTTCTTTTTAAGCTTCACCATGCGTTTGAACAAGTCTCCAGTCCCATAGCATGTTTCATTTCGAAAATACTGCAATTTGAACTTCTGAGTTTTCACAGTGCGTGACACCAAAATAGGAATGCTGTCTCGATGAAAAAAGTCTCTCCTCTTGATTCTTAGCAGTACAACCATTTCAAGTGTATGTTTATGTGTAGGTATGCTAGTTTCCCAGTGAAAAGAAAGCGCTTTTATAGAAAAAGTGAACTCCAGATGTTTTTGTTGATTTCTGGCGGCCATATTGGTGGACCAACACAGTACACCAATATGGCATCTCCATACAATGCTCTACAAAGGTGCATAAACGTTTCGACAAATAACTCAGAAACTGTGGGCCACAAAGACCTGAGACTTGGACAAATTGTTTATAACATTTCACTTTCTTGGCTTCTTCCACTGGACGGTTTCCAATGTATTATTTTGTTGCATGACAGTGAAGAGAATCTATCAAGAGTTTATAAAAATATAAGGATACTAAATTCCAATAAAGACTTACCCACAGAGANAAGCTCTATAGAAACAAAACGAAATAGAAAACAACACTGTACTGTGAAACTAATCAAATAAGTTCGTCAAGTCATGTTTTTTAATGTAAAAATATTAACATATGTGTGTGGCAATCATTTGCATTTCCGGTGTCTGGCATGTTGGGTGGTAGAATTTAATTACAAGTGTCTGTTTAATACAGGTTGGCAACAATAAAAATGACCATTTCAGGTACTCTCTAAGTGTCCGTGTCCGCTTAATAGAGGTGTCCGCTTAATAAAGGTTTCATTTAAAGTAAATAAGGAAAACAAATTTGGGGACTTCAGCTACTGTCCGCTTAAAAGAGGGTGTCTGCTTGATACAGGTTTCACTGTATTTGATAACTTAAGTTGGATAGAAGAATACACCACTAAAGCAGGTTTACAGGTTCACATCCCACTAATGCCTACTTGTACTACAATGTTTGTAACTATGAGACCTTATTGACTCCACCCACCTTCATGTAACATGTTAATGTGAGGTCCTGATGCTGCCACTCTATCACTGTATCCTTTGTTACAGGAACACTGATAGAGCCAATGGACAGCTTCACCACCATGCTCATCTTGAAAGCAACAAGCTCTTCTTTCAAGGGACATGTACTTCTTATTCTGTAATTTTTGGAACATGCAAACAATTTAATACAAGATGTTGTTACACTACAAGTACATGTAGCTCTGTACAACAGTGTGCTCAATAGGATTCGATGTGCTCATGTGCCCAACCTTGAGAAGGTGGCATGACATGAGCACAAACTAAAGAGAATCTACATGTAAATGGCAAAATAAGGGGCTATATAAATCCAAAAAAATTGATCAATGGGTGCTACATTCTATTAAGGACTCTGTGGTAGCAAAAAAACAATGAGAGAGAAGTGCTGGCTACTTATGCAAGTTTTCTTTTTAAGCTTCACCATGCGTTTGAACAAGTCTCCAGTCCCACAGCATGTTTCATTTCGAAAATACTGCAATTTGAACTTCTGAGTTTTCACAGTGCGTGACACCAAAATAGGAATGCTGTCTCGATGAAAAAAGTCTCTCCTCTTGATTCTTAGCAGTACAACCATTTCAAGTGTATGTTTATGTGTAGGTATGCTAGTTTCCCAGTGAAAAGAAAGCGCTTTTATAGAAAAAGTGAACTCCAGATGTTTTTGTTGATTTCTGGCGGCCATATTGGTGGACCAACACAGTACACCAATATGGCATCTCCATACAATGCTCTACAAAGGTGCATAAAACGTTTCGACAAATAACTCAGAAACTGTGGGCCACAAAGACCTGAGACTTGGACAAATTGTTTATAACATTTCACTTTCTTGGCTTCTTCCACTGGACGGTTTCCAATGTATTATTTTGTTGCATGACAGTGAAGAGAATCTATCAAGAGTTTATAAAAATATAAGGATACTAAGTTCCAATAAAGACTTACCCACAGAGATCTTGTGCGCAAGTTAAAGTCCCTCAAAAAGAACTTTGTCGCAGCAGTGTCTAAAATGACAACTGCATTTCTGGTGAGTTTTGCCTCCAGTAAATACAAAGATACAACGTCACCTTGCAGTATAACAGAAACCTAGAAACATTGAAATTAAAATATGGGTTATAAAATAATATCCTGAAACATCACTTTGCAGTATACCAGAAGCCTAGAAATATTGAATATATATATTAGGTGCAGTTACACAGGGCACTCTTTCCATGGGAAATTGCCCTTTTACCACGGGAAACTGTATTTAATAGTGTGACCGACGTTTCCCAAGGTAAGTTTCCTGTGTTACATAAACAGGTTTATTTCACACTGATTGAACTAATTTGTTGGGCTATACTGATTTGGGAACAATACTTACAAAAAAAAATTTTCTATTTCTGGCATGTAATCAAACTGCTAACTACCTTCGCAAGTCTAACACTAACATACCAGTTAAAATTTCAGCTAAACTCTCCGTAAATTTTCAACATAACATGAAATACTACAATCACTGACAGCAATTATTACCGCAATAGAGCAAATGAAGCCGTAAAAATGGCTAAATCAACTTGGGAATTAATTCGTGTGTAACTACATGTTGCTGCGGTAAACTAAATCCACATTAAAATTAATACCACGGCTTTGTTAATGTGGAAATGCCTTTTACCATGATGTGTGTACTAACCGCACCTATCATCTACTCTAAAGGCTGGTTTCAATATGATCGCTACGATCACTGTGATCGCTGCAATCACTGAAAAAAAGTTCAGCGATCGTGGCAATCTTAGCGATCACACGGAAACCAGCCTTCAATTTGAGATTGCACCACATTTCTCAATTTAAGAAATTTAGTCTTCTTATTTTATGAGAAAATTTAAACAAATCATAGGATATAAACTATTTTTTAAACAGGCAGTTTAAATCACAGAAAAAAGAGTTCTTATCCTATGATCTGTTTTAAATTTCCCCATAAAATAAGAAAACTTTTTCTTAAATTGAGGGATTCGAAGCAATGTCGAATTTAGAGTGATATTTTCTTGGCATGGTGCAAATCATATCATGAGGTCGAGATGATTACAAAATGTTCTTACATCAAAAAGGCATCATGTACATAGCATCTTATTTAAAACCTTGCCAAGCAAGACTTCAATAAGCTCATTGTACTAAGAAAACCAAAAACACTACATACTTAATTCTAAGACATGTTCTGGAGCTGCAAAAAAATGCAACAAAAAAGGTTTCTGTTCAGATCATTCCATGATTGCCACATCAAATCTTTTGTAATGCCCCATTATACCATCATGCTAGCTAGTAATGTACAAAGATAGTCATGCAATTGTGCATGCATGGTCGGCAAATACATGAACTGTACCGTACTTCTCATCGAATCTATAGTCTCTATAGAATATTGCTTACATTATCCTCACCAGAACTAGGACCAGGCACGTCTTCTCCTTCTTCGCGTGAAGTCGCACGATTTTCCAGCCGTTTTTGGAGGGAGAAACAACCTCTTTGCACTAGGTAAAATCGCACTTCTCCGACCGTTTCGGCATATCGCTAATGCAGATGACACGAAACTCCCCTTGTCTCGATCTTGTCTCTATGTTACTTTTGGCCATCGGCATGGTGAAAATGACCTAATTTTTGACACCCTATAGCCAAAACTCACCATGGGAAAGGACCCTAAAAATGACCTGTTTCATAGCTCCATGAGGGCTAGATTGCAGAATATATCTAACTTAAAAAACTGCGCCCGCAGTCTCGCAGTCGTCCGATTTGTGTAATAAATTCTGACATTAAATGCGGGAGTGCAAGACTGGGGCAGCACTAGTATACCACGTTCAATAAGCACTCCAGTTACTTGACATCGACTGCAGGAGTACGGGACTGCGGTAGCAGTAGTTGTATACCCACTCATTATTCACTTTTCAGTGACTGTGGGAGTGCATGACAGCAGGAGCACTCATTTTATTCACTCAGATTAGTATTTGGCCTAATAGATCACAACTGCAGGACTGCGGGGAGCAGTTTTTCAAGTAGGAGATTAAGTGGGCCGGGTATTCTGCAGTTGCTCAGAGATAAGTTACAATTTGCTTGCTCTGACAGTGGGGAGGGAAAAGGAAGGAGAGCTTGCAACTACATCTCTGGAATTTGAATATCTGCTTCGAAAAAGTCAATATGAAATGCTGATTGGTGGAGATGACATAAGTAATGGCGTCATTACCCTTGGCACATGTTTTTCAATGTTTGTTTACATTTGCACTCGTTTCTGCTTCACGCCGATCGGCTGAAATCTGAAAGCTCAGTTGACAGAGAGCCACAGGGGAGTTGGAGGCGAACTTTAAATTCCAGAGATGTAGTTGCAAGCTCTCCTTCCCTTTCCCACCTCGCCGCCAGAGAAACCTGGAGAGCTTGCTTGCAGGCTATTTGCCTGAGTCCAGTTTTCAGGAAATAAAATTTATTTGTGAGGGATAGACCTATAACTTATTGAATTCTTAACAGACTGAACAGGATATGGTTTCTGTCCTCTCTGTCCTAAACAGGGTATTTTTTTTTTGCGTGAGTCTGTCATAAGCAAGGTATGTAATTTTGTGTCAGGCTGTCAAGTGTAAACAGGGTATTGCCTGCATGATTGGGTTGCTTTGTTTTATGAAATTTGTCAGTACTCAAGTATACAGAAGCAATGACTATAACGTGAATTTTCTCATTGCAATTGCCAACAAGACAAGACAGAGTTCATTTTGTCATTTTTTCTAAACAGGGTAATAAAATTGATAGTGAAGTTATGAATTATGAAAATCATATATGAGAACTGTGGGGTGAAGAATTATATGAAAGAAGACCATCACAGTTATAGATGCAACTTTTGTAACCTGCAGAACAGGCGCTTTGTGAGCCAAGTGAGGTGAACGTGGCATTTTCTGCTGTCAGTCAATACTTGTGGGCGTAGGTGGGTGGAAGAGCCAGAACAATGGACTCGTAATGCATTGTTCAATTTTACTTGAAACCATGCACCCCCACTCCCTCCCCAGGTACCCC
>CALNXI010001248.1:86933-96955 GCA_942486025.1 Porites evermanni
TGCTGGGCTTTTTAGTTATGCGTCTCTAAAGACGCCCCGGTATGAGTTGTACCATCTGGTCGATCTCGGGAAGTTCTTGATTTTTTACGATGGAAATGCTCTTTCCTAGGATAAATTGCAATTTTACTATATAGCATTAATAGATAAACACATACCTTCGGTCGTTTCATCGCAACGTCTCGACTTTTACCTCTTGAAACCACGAAACAATTTCGCTCAATGAAACCATTTAAAGTTCCCGAAATAAATTTCTCGTGACGTCACGATGGCCAAGATCATCGGCCGCGCGATCCCTATAGGAGCGATTGGCGAGTTCATCACCCCCCCCCCTGCACCCTATAGCCAAAACTCACCATGGGAACCTAAAAATGACCTGTTTCATAGCTCAAATACCGGGCGATTCACTTTTCGAAACGAAGCAATCGGATGAAAGGTACATCGGTAAAAGATTTTTAATAACACAGACTTGAATGGCAGCTAAATGTGATCATCGTCGATCCACCAAAAGAGAATTGTCCTTAGGGGAAAAAGTTTCAACGGGATATACTGGATATAACCTGCGTAAAAAAGTTCGAATAAATAAGACGGACTATTGTTCTTTGGGAAGTGAGTCAACTCTCAATGAGGTAAGTAGAAGAGTTTAGTCTTTATGGCAAATGTTCTTCATCGGAAGTAGAACACAGATAGACCTTGTCACGGTGTTCGACGACGCCAACTTGGAAAATTATGTTTTTTTAGGCGAACGTGTGAGAAAGCACTTTGTTTATATGAGAATCTAATGTCGAATAATTTCCGTAGAAGGGCTGTTCTGAAAAAAATATGAATTGTAAACTAAAGCTTCACTCCTAAGGATTCTACTGAAAAAAGATTAGGGCGTTACATGCGCTAGAAGACCTAGAACCACTTTTTAAAATTTTGCATACGCTTGTCTGTGAGAAAGTTCCGGGTCAAATTGTAGAAAAATATATGGAAAACCTAAAGCAAGCGTCTGGAGAAATTTAAGCACAGGTAATCCCCCCAATTTTTTTTGGTACAGTACTTTGCTTTGTAGCTTTAGTTTACAATTCATATTTTTTTCAGAACAGCCGTTTTACGGAAATTTTCGACATTAGATTCTCATACAAACACTGTAATTTCCGATGCGTTTGCCTCTCGTCAAGATGGCGTCGAAAACCGTGACAAGGTCTATGACGTTAAGATGAAAGCGTTGGGCAAAATGTAAATGACTTAGAACGCGGTTTTGTTAAACACTGGTTAAACTCCGTTTAAATAACCGGCCCTATAAGTCTTCATTTGATTTCATGATCTTGCAGAGCAAAGGAAAATGCACATATGGAAGAGAAAGTGAAAACACCACAGTTTCTATGAAGAAGACATCATCTTCATTAAAATTTCCACCGGATTCTCAGGTAAATCTACAGAATCTTAAAATCTGGGCTCCCTTGGCCCTTGCATGTCCGCCCCAATGTGTTACTACCGATGCCACACTGCCTTCTGTAAACCGTTGAAATTAGTTTGTTAATCCCTTTAGAAACGAAATCTGGTCGTGTATTTGTCGTTCTTAGGCCTGTTTCAAGTGTCGTGCTACAGCCGTGCCGAACTAAATTGATCGAATTAAATTCGACTTTAGCACGGCAGTAGCGCGACGTTTGAAACCAAGTCGTGCTACTGCCGTATAGCACGGCAAAGTAGAGGTTCGTCTAACTCAATTCAAGTTATGAATACATCAAAATATATTTAAAAGTTGGCCCAATCGGTTTTTTTATTTTGTGTTTTGTTTTCGGCAACAGCCGTTCTATTCGACTGAATTAAACTCGTCGTTTGAAACTAAGTCAAGCTAGTGTCGTCCGGCAGTAGAGCTACGGTCCAGGGTGCAAAGAAAATTATTTTTACAGTTTGCCATTCGGGCAAGTTGAGGCTATTGTAGCATTTACTAGCCCAGACGTCATTTCAACTAGCCCCAAAAGCTTTTGACGAGCAGAATTAATTTCACAGTTCTTCACAGTGATTCCCTAGTTTTGCACTGCGCATCTCTTACTGCGCATAACAAGATGGCCACCGTAAAAAAGAGCATGTGGAGTAATATTATTAAAAAAAAGTTGACTGAAGAGAAACGCTATTGGATTTTTGCTTGCTGTTGTTTTTTAATACTTTCTTCCCCTTTTCACATACATTCTATTTTGAAACTCGCCCCAGTCCTCTCTCAAAAATCGGAGAAAATGCGTTTGGTGCGCACTTTCTGCAGCTCTACCGCAAAAACGAGTACGGTGACCCCCATTTTTTATTTCATGATTTTAATAAGGACAGTGCTTCCTTTCGATGAGAAAAAAATTGGCACAAATCTATGTTCTGTTTTTTGGCAATTTTACTAAATTGTACGGATTGAGCCATCATGGGTCGCACAGCGCGTGTCCAATTTAATTCTACTGTGGAGTGTAAAGTAAAAACAAGGGCATTAAAGGGCATTTTTCTGGTACGTAAGTGGATAAACAATACATAAAAGTCAAATTCTGTGTGATGTCACATGCATCATCGAAAAAATCTCTCCTTTTTGTCTAGTTTTGCGCTGCCCGCGGTTTTTGTAAAAGGGTCCTAAATAGCCGTATTTGTCAGCATTGTGACGTCAAAACGAGCACGGTGACCCCCACTTTTTATTACTTTTTTATCATCTTCTTGACTTGTTACATCAGTGTACCAAGTTTTAGCTAAAATCTATGTTAGGTTCTTTTACTATGGAATCACCTTAAATTCCTCAAAAAACATCTTTTGCCCCTCGGCCAAGTTAAAAACAGAATTCACTAACCCAATAGCAAAATCCACCAGCCCCGGGCTATCGGACAACTGTACTCTCTTTGCACACTGCAGTCGAGCCAGCTTAGCATGGCAGTAGCAGGACGTTTGAATCAGGTCTTACAGAGTGCCCCTCCGAAGGTTTCAAGTATTCAAACGAAACTTCTTTTTAAGTAGGGCACACGTTGGTTATTTTTTAAGATATGTGTTAACGAAACCAAGCTGGATTTTGTTTCTTTTGACCACAAAAATCTTCAAATACACGAAAAATTGTTGGGGAAAGTGACTTCCCCATACAATACTCTGATCAGGTTCAATGTTAGCCTGCATAGCTGGCGGTATTGTGTAGTAGTCGAGTGAAATTTGGCGGCGGAGCCGTTGTATAACCGCCTCGTCCCTACTCCCTTTTTTTGGAACACGGCTCCGCTCCAAAACTTTAATCTCGCACCCACACAATACCCCCAGCTACGCAGGCTAGTTCAATGTCTCAGTCACAGGAGAGCGCTCTACCGGACACAATAACGTAAAAGGAAAGGTCGCTTTATTTTCTGTTCAGTAATGTGTTTGGTATTGTTTCATCGCCTGGTTTCGTGGTTTTTGTTCTTTTGTTTTACGTCTTCTACATCGGGTGCTTTCTCACGCATGGGAAGCTACTAAACGGAGCCCGCGTGATTTTTTTGAAATCAAACGTGCTCTTTATGTTGACAATAATTAGTAGAGGAGATTGGTTATGGTGCTGCAGCTTATCTTGCTGACCGAGTACAATCTTTTGCTTTTTGTTTCTGGTTCACAATTTGTTACTGAATAAATCAATGGGTGTTTGATTGGAATGTTATTAAACGTTCTGACGTTGCGCGGTCAAGACTACCAACACTAGAAATAACTTGCGAAAACAATGAACAAAGAAATCTTTATCAACTACACCTTTTGCTGTTCATTACGAAAAAATACCCAATCATTTGCGTGAAATGGCGACCAATAGTGCGAAGATACATTCATTAGCGCGAAAATACGAACATATGCGCATAAATCAGATTCAATTACGATTTTTGCATTTTAATTAACATTCAATAACACTTTTGGGTATTCATATGCGTCATTGGGCATACAAAAGAGAAAAATATACTTAACACCATCTTGAAAGTCAATAGGGACAATTGACATACATTAAAGTGCAAACACTATTCATTAACATTTTTTTGACACTGTTTGCAATTCAATAGCATTCCTGGACAACCTTAGGATGGATAAGACAAACATTAATGCACTTGTACAATCACTTGAGTGTTTTTTACATTTAATATACAAAAATTGATTTTCAATTAAACAATAGACGTTTAAACAAATTTGGCCTGAATTTCAGTCCGTTAAATGTATATTCCTTAAAAACCTCCCTATGTAAACATTTTGGGAGGTAGTTTTGCATGAAACGGTACCCCTTAGCAAATTTAGCTGCGGTCACGATGTCATTTTTCTGCACAGAGCTTCAAGCACTGCAATTGTTGTTTCCGAACTCCGTTAGTGGGATTGCTCGGGTTTGCTCTCATTCCTGTTATACGTCTTTAAATTTCCGGACTCGTGGTGTCGGCCTTTGGTATCGCTTTCAGACAGCTTAAATCCTTTTCAACGATGTCGAGAGGGGAAGCATAAGCTGTGTACGTATGGGGCAGGAATGGCCAAATTTAGGTGGGCTGGCACCCCGTCGTACGCAAAGACCACCGACTTATCGGAATCCATTTTTTCGTCACCCGTGCCAGAAAGTCACCGAAAAACCGACACAGTATTCATTACTCCAGCAGCTGCCGAGGGAAACATTTGATAGGTGATATTGCCATGGTCATAGTCAAGTTTCGTCCTCGTTGGCCGCACACTTGGCGGTACGCCCTCCACTCCCTGTAGCGCCCCACCATGACTTCTGGCCGTCTAGGGTAAATGTATAGCCGCAACCGTCGACGAACACACAGTGGCGAAGTACGGCGTGATTCTTTACACAAATTCAGGCCAATTTTGGGGGGAAATTGGTATTGTTTAATTGAAAATAGATTTTTGTATATTGAATGTAAAGAACGCTCAATTGATGGTACAAGCGCATTAATGTTCGTCTTATCCATCCAGGAATGCTATGGAGTGTTTTCACATGACGTCACGACGGCCATAATGGTGTCCCAAAACAATGAAACGGCGGCCATGTTGGTGTTCCAAACCAGTCCTGTGGGAGTTGAACTCCTTTCTTATGCAAACAAAACCTTGTACTAGAATAATTTAAACCATATCACAACCTTTTCCCCCTTTTTTTAAGGGCTAAATATGCAATTAGTCATTTGTAATAACACCAAAGAAAATTTCTTATGGGAGCCCGAGAAAAAGAATGTCAAATTTCACAAAATTTCTTATTATATCCATACTGAGAAATACTCACCAAAAAGTTGTGTTGTAAATTTTGATACGCAAATGAGTTCTAGCCAATCAGAGGAGTGAACTATGGTTTTCACACGTGAAAAAAATGATACGTCCAATCAGAATCGTGAACGATGTTTTTACACATGTGAGAAAAATGATACGTCCAATTAGAAGCCACAGAGGTGTGTGAGTTTCGAGCCAAAATTCCCGCCTTTTCTTGCAGCTTGCTGAGCGCCGCTTCGCACACATTCGAGGAGAAAGGTTTTTCTCAAAGAGTTTTTTCTCGTTAAAGAAGTGAAAAACATTTCAGAAATGGAGTGGAATAGTTTCGTTTGTTTCACTGTCGATAAAGAAAACTGTGGAGAGCCGGCGAAACAACAGTGGAAGGCGAAAAACAGAACAAGACGTAAGCTTATGTTGTGCTTTTTGTCGGAGCTACTTTGTCTTCCATTTATAAGCTTAATTGAAACCGGCCATTTTACTTAAATTCACTCATTTTCAACTGTACAGTTCAGAACAAACAGTTAAGATTACTTGTAGTTCTTGGATTACCTGATATCCTTACCGTCATCTATGTTTTTAAGAAACGTTTCTACTAAAAAGCTGATACTTCGTTTTCCCAACCTGAAGCCGAACGCAATTATGAATTGATGAAGCATGGCAAGTAAGAGTTGCATTTGTAAGCATAGTTTATGACACGAACCGCGTCAGGGCTAGCTCAGTCGTTAGAGCGCTTGACTGCAGATCGGGAACTGGAAGTCTTGGGTTCGATTCACAGGACCGGACCAATACACAGGGTCTTAACATAACTGAGAAATGAAGGCACTCCCTTTCCAATGCAAGTGGCTAGACCTTGTAGTGCCCCGGCTGACCACATAAAATGGCGGTAAAATAGTGTCCTCAATTCGTGCTAAATACATTAACACTCAAGTAAGCCATTTTTTTTTTTCACGACTAAGGTCAAGTTCCCTTGACAACAAGACACGCTTTCTTGGGGGTAAACAGTATATACAAGCTTAAGAGGTCATTTTTTAAAATGTTATATGTTTTTTGGTGGTTTTTCCTTGGCTGAGTTCATTGTTCAACAAGATAAATAACCTTAGAATTAAGGTTAAGAATTAACCTTGTGCCGCACCAATAGCGGTTGAGGTAAGAAATCGAAAATAGCAAACTGACACATGTTTAGTCTTGTCTTGTAAGACTTTGGCTTGAAATATCCTTTCCCCACATGAAAATCAAAAGAAATTTCGGGACCATATGTAGACAGTGATGAAGAACCTTCCGTTCTCTTATCGCTCACCTTAACGGTCAATAAATGCCAACTTTTACAGAACAAGATTTGAATTTGGCGCTATATATTGAATTACCCCGTCAGAGTGGCTCTTTGGTAATCATTTCCGATCTCTGGTAAACGGCTGCCGCTGCCGGAATCCCGCTGGTTTCTCTATAGTTCTTATCGGACCAGACAATTCATCCTTCTCATCCTGCACTTGTTAGGACAGCCACTGAAGTGACGCTAGAAAGGACGAAGTCCCTGCATTTTAATTGAGATATATGCATGGTAATCTCCTTGAGGAGAAAAAGATTCTGCATGTTTGAATTCAAATAAAATATAAATAAATAATTTTCAAACTGTAAATTTTTAATAGCCATTAAAAATTTAAAACTTTTCGTCTTTACAGTGGAACCCCGCTATAACGAAGTGCCACGGTACCGAAAAAATTGTTCCTTATAGCGGGGTCTTCGTTATAGCGAAGACCCCGTTATAACGAATTATCTGGTTAACAGCAAAAATATTCGTTATAGCGGGGTAATTTCATCATCATCAAGTCTCCGCGCCAGTAGGCTGATAACGCCTCCACGCTGTCTGACCATGCAACACTTCCTGTCTTGTGCAACCGCTTTGGCTACTTCCCAGCTCTTCCACCCACTGAGCTTTGTTTCGCTCTTTCTCGACTATCCTTCTCCAAGTAGTTTTTGGTCTTCCTCTCGCCCTCCGACCTCCAGGAGTCCATCGTTCTCACCCTCTCTCTTTAGTAGACCTAGCCAGTTCCACCTTTTTCGTCGCACCTCACAGCTTATGTCATTGATCTAAACCAACTCAACCACTCTCTTGTTTGTCATTCTCTGCTGCCATCTAATTCGCAGTATTCGTCTCAAGCACTGGCACTAGCTTCCGTTCATCGTTCTTGGTGAACTTCCAAGTTCCACACCCACATAGCAGGTCCGGTTGAACTTAAGTCTTGAATAGGCGTGCCCAGACTCTCTTTAGTCTTTAAAATGCACCACGTGCTTTCTGCAGCAGGTGCATAATCTCTTTGCTACCTTCACCCTCCTTGTCTACAATAGCTCCCAGGTATGTAAACTCCTCACCGTCACCTACTTCTTCGCCATCCACCACAATCTTCCCCCTGCTACAAGTACACTCAGCCCTTAGTATATTGCACTTTCTCGCATTAAGTTTGAGTCTTATCCTGGCTGCTTCCTCCGCCAATCTCCCAGTCTTTTCATGCAAGTCATTGAACTTAGACGACAGTAGTGAACTGTCATCTGCGAAATCAAGGTCTTCCAGCACTGTTGTGACATTCGACCTTACCCCTCTTCTCTTGTCTGCTGTTGCCTACCTCATGACCCAATCCAAGCACAGTAAGAATAGGAATCCCGACATCACGCACCCCTGTTTTACCTCAGACTTGATCATAAACCAGTAAGATGTCACACTCCGGTCGACAACTGCGGACTCAAAGCCCACGTATATGCCCGCTTCCCATGCCGAAAAGGTCGAAGGGTAGAGACCAGACAAACAGTGACCCGCTGGTCCTTCAGGTTGGGGGTCGGGCGTAGGGCTAACGACCCTACCACATAAAAACACTAATCTGTTGTTTTAAATTATGACGGGACTGTCAAAATCTATTCTTTATAGCGGGGTTTGTTTCCACTGTAATTCTGTCGGGCTTTCAGATGTTTTTCGTTATAACGGACGGTGTCTTCTTTATAGAGGGGTTCGTTATAGCGGGGTTCCACTGTACTAATGTATTTTACCTTTCTCACTTTCTTTCCAGGAAAAGTTAAAGCAAATTTATCAGCAAAAGAAGTACAGGCCAGTCTCCTTGAACTTTGAGGTAAGTGTTAAACTGTAACCATAGCAGGAATAATAATAATAATAATAATAATAATAATAATAATAATAATAATAATAATAATAATAATAATAATAATAATAATAATAATAATAATAATAATAATAACTATTAACATTTACAAGTATAATATAAACGAGCCTTGCGCCTAGATGACGTTTTTTTCAGAAATGCTTCGAACGAAAATCATTTTTAGTAAATGGCTTTGTGTTGGTTACTTTACTGTTTCAACGGTGTTTCTTATAGTAGACAAGTTAAAACAAAGTCCATGCTAGGTTATTTTCTCAAAAGACAGAAAACAGCAGGTGGCATATAATACCAAAAAACCGTGACAACGGAAGTCTCGGACCATGCTTTGCGGTTTTGTGTGTCGGTTGTTTTGATTAAACGAAGTTTAGTTTTAAGCCACGACGCTTCACCCAAGAGGGTGTTAGCGGTCCATATCTCTTCAATTCATTTTTACATGACTTGGAAAAAGATTAGGATGAGGCCACCTTTAGACCAATTTCGATATACTAAACTTCGGACTTGGCACTGAGGCTAAGGGAAATAAAACAAAAGAAGTAAAGCAATGAATAGTACATTTATATTGTTTCATTCCCCGACACCCTTATCAAGGCGGCAGTTAACTTAAGTTTTTATAAGTATAGCTTGCGCTTAATTAAAGCAGTACGCATCAATGTCTACGGGACTAGCAAAGTGTTTTGCCTTAATACTGAAGAAAGTTTACAGAAGTCGTTTGAGATAACATTCAAAAAGGTTTTACAACCCGTATTGAGACGGAACGACTACTACCGGTAATTAAGCGGAAAGATTTTTTTGAACGAAAAGGCTTTGCAAAAGATGATTTGCACACGCCAAAGCGTGATCACCGCATTCCCCTTCTATCTCCTAGCCAATTCAAACGTTTTTCGTTATAAAACGCATGGCAAACGATCTATGTATTGTTGAGTTATAGACGCGCTTACAAACTCATGGTATTAGCATGCTCAATATGGAGCAAATAAAATACGCTCGCACTATTCAACTTGATTCGTCGAATATTCTAGCCATGTTATCAATATTCGATAAATATTATTGAATAATATGCAGATGATTCTTCCAACCTAGAATAGTTACGATCTCTAGAGATACCAGATAATCTTTGTCCGAGGATTATAACGGACAGAACATGATGCAAATGGCATGCACTGTACAATAAACACCCGCATATAAGAACCTACGTTTTTGAAGTCTTGCAAAATAGGTTTTTGAATTTTGGGGTACTTATTAGCAATTTAGGCTTAGTAGGTTTCTTCATAAGGTTCTTAATTTTTATGATAAGCAGAAAAGTAAATAAACTTGGGTTTGGTCCTTAGAAATGCAGTATTTATTCACGATTGTATTATTATAACTCTAGCAAAACTGATTACCTAATTTATATACAGTTTGGTACAGTATGTTCTCGTTATACTTAAATTTACAATCTCAAATTAAATTGTTTATCACAATAACCCACATATAAGATAAAGAACCTGCTTGATCTTGATTAGCTAAACATATATGCGGGTGTTTAGGGACTTGTCAGAAATTAGCAGGGGGGGAGGGGGTGGGAATTTTAAATTTGGGTTCGGAAATGAGATGACCCATCCCTGCAATGGGAGTGAAATTGGCTAAGCCTCCCCTTGACCTTGGCCTAAAATATCATGACCC
>CALNXI010001248.1:127608-142411 GCA_942486025.1 Porites evermanni
CACAATGGCCACCTTCAGGGACAAAAGTAGGCAGTCATTGTAGAGAAGACTGGTTGTTATGGTTATGCAATAAAACACCAACACAACTTAGAAAATACCAGCGACTTAAAAGGGAGATTTCATTGCTCACAAAATTGTAAGGGTTTAAATGGAAAAAAATGCTGGATGGCAAGGTGCGCTGTCCAGAAACTTTTTCCATTGATACTTTTTGTATTTTTTCAGTTATTTAAACCACCATAAAACCACACTCTTTAGAGTTTAAAGCCTAAAAATTGGTAGACCAGGACACCAAGAAGAGAGCCATTGTGGAATGGTGGCTGTTCTAAGTAGAGGATTAGCCTGCAGTGCAGGTGTATTTTGTGTGGGCGAAACCTTGTTCATGTTCATATTATTGTAGCCGTCATCTTTGATTTTATGACAGTGGAAGACTGGGGAGAGTAGAAATAGTAAAAACATTTGTGCGCCCAAAGAAAACACCTGCACTGCAGGCTAGTAGAGGATTGAATGTACGAAAATCAGTCTGCCTAAAGGGCATGAAGTTGCTTATCAGAGCTCTAGTCAAAGCTCTCAGTAGCTACTCCAAATTAACTAAGAGCACTTTCCATTTGTCAGAACCGCGGGCCAGCCAAATTATCTGTTCCTATTTTAATGAGAATTTCACTTTTTATCAAAACTGTTCTGCCAGATCAAATAATTCCAAAGGGTTGATGGGTTTTTAAGCGAAAACTCTTAACAATGCCTATTTCATTTTTCTAAATGAACTGTATGGCCACCAAGTTTTGACTTTTGGAAAGCACCCTCAGTAAAAAAACTTCTTTCTTTCCAAAAAGGGTAACAAACTTAGGCCCCCACTTAAGATAAATATGTACTAGCCCCTGAAGGCCATTCGATTAGGTACATCTAGGTCACCAATAGTTTTATTTTTCTTACTGTGAGATCTTTGTGAAGTTCAGCACCCCAGCTGTTCATTACACAGTGCCTAGGCCACAACACTTGATCAATGATGGGGATTTTGTCATAAACCACAACATCGAAGACCTTGGCTTTCTCAGCTGTCACTTGACTAGAGGAATGCAGCGGATACAAGGACACATTGTCAACAAAGGAGCAATGATCTGATGGATGCCAATCAAAAGAGTAGGCGACAACACTAAACATCTTTTTTGACAGCAGCTCTTGTATGACTGATACAACTTCTTCACCATCTTCACCAGCAGGGCAGTTTTTTAAGGCAAGAGACCCACTAATGAAGTCATTTTGTACATCAACAATAAGCAGAGCTGATATAGGGTTGAGAACCTACAAAGGACGAACACAAAGTCTATGCCCATAGAACCATTGTGAGCAGTGAAGGAAGAGTTCTCCCATACATGTATTTTCCTAATTCTTTTATTTTTGACTGTTTATCACCGTTCATTTGACAATTCTTTGATCAGTAATTCCACAGTTTGTTACATTTACATGGCTCTATAGGTTTATGCCACTATTTTTTATTGTTTGTGTATGCAAATAATAAATCATAATGCATCATGATAATAGTGTACAGTGTTCAAAAGTAGGTTGAGTTTGATCGTCCGGGTGAGCATAGTCCTCAATAGGACTGTTGTTGTTGACAGTGACTGGCGTTTCGACAACCTGTGCGGTAGTCATCTTCAGAGTCAAAATGAGTTGTATCATTGAATACAACTCACTTTGACTCTGAAAATGACTATCGCACAGGTTGCCAAAACGTCAGTCACTGTCAACAACAACAGTCCTATTCAGGACTAGGCTCACCCAGACGATCAAACTCAACCTACTTTTGAAATAACTCCGGGTTCAAACCTTTCACAGTGTACAGTGTATAGGCATGCAATGTAATTCACAATGAAGTGTTGCAATAATGAATAAAAAAGCTTCTTATATACTCTGACAAATAGCAACAAATCACTTTGAAGTGCAGGGGTTAATGCAGTTATCACCATAGTGGAGATCTCATATTTTAGTCCGAGGGGACAATCCTTTCCTGTTCCTTAGTTTATAAATTGAAGTGCCTTTTTCTAACACTATGAAAAACAGCTTTATACTCACTGGTCTTAACCAATATTCCCACAAGGCTACACAAGAACTCTCCTCAATTCTTTTCTGAAACAAATTAACAGTATAATGTAAACACACTATTGACACCTTAATCACACCTGCAAATAATTAAATGGATTAAAACAAAGAAGAGGACAATGTTTTGCTAGAAGCAAATAGTGAAATGTTTTCCTCTGATATCACTCACAAACTACTGGCAAGGAAACAGTTTCACTGGCAGGTGTCATCAGGGATGTCAAAAGTAGCTGGCTGCCGGTGAAAATCGCTGCCAACTTGGTAAGTATCGGCCATCTACTCTGCTTAGCATTAACCTGAGATCAGGCCCAATTTGAGCGGTTCTCATGCATTCTCTCTAATGGCCACTGCTGAAATTGGTTTCGCCTTGCCCGCCGAAATGTAATTTTCAAAGCGAAACGAAAATAGAGCCTGATCTCAGGTTAGCTTAGCATTTCTTTATGGATGGCATTTTTTTAAAAAAACATTCCTGGACTGGCCCCTTACTTTGACAACTCAGCCGTCTACTTCAAAACTTCCTGACAACCCTGTGTCATGTGAGTGTAAAGAAGCTAACTGGAGAATGTATGTTCTTGAGAAAACAGGACTACTGAGAGTTGATGGTGGGAGGAGGGGGGGTGGAGAGAAGGTGGGGTGGAGTATAATATTAAACAAACTTTCTTCAATGGGAAGCAAAGATATATACTGTATACCGTAAATATTTTTAAGACCCATACGTATACAGAACCCCACAACACTCCACAAGACTAAAAATAAATTTGTACCTTTCTAATTAATAGAGGAAGATAATATTAATGTTTGCACTTCAAAACGTCAAAGAGGTTATGTGTATCAACAGGGTAAATAATTTTGTGAGAATATGTCAACAGTGTATTGCCTACACGATTGATTTAATTTGCTAGCATGTATTTTGTACGTACTCAAAGTATACAAATGCAAATTATCATCAAAGGCTTGTGAGAGGTTGTTTGTACTGGCGTAATTTTTGTGCGCTTACCTAAGAGAAAACGTATCAGATATGCAAAATTAACCAAGCTTGTTCGTTCAAGATGGCTGCACTTTGGCCTCGTTCTGTTTAAGTTTTTCTATGGACCGAGACGAAAAACAGCCAAAAGGGAACTTGGCTAATATACAGCGATCTTGACAAACTTAGCTCTAAAGCTTAAGAACTCGAAATTTCTCGCACTACTGACCAAGCAAACACAGAATTGCTGTCTAATATCTTCTGTTTGCTCTGTCGTTAACCGCTCTAAACCACGTTCCTCAAACAGCAGGCTCAACCAACCACTGAATTCATCTTCCGGAACTTCTTGATACTTCGTATACTTCACTACAATAACCAAAAAATGTAAAGTTAAAAACGTTAGACGAAAGTCGTATTATGCATGCTATGAACATGTGATGACCGGTGCTTAAAAACACCGGGCAATTTTAAGCTCAATTAGTTACGTTCACTTACCTATAGAAGACTTCTTAAAAGAGGAGGAAATGTTCTGTCTTAATAACTTTAAAATATGCTCTCCTTTCCCATCGTTTTGCCTGTATTTGTCAAAGAAGTGACTAACTCTTTCTAGAAGAGACATGTTTCCCGTTACGTCACAGGATTTGCTGGGGTTTTCCTGAGGCCAATGTTGGCAAATGTTGGCAGGCTATTGTTACCCATTATTGGCACAGGCTCTTGTCTGGTGGTTCCCAGTCCTTTTGAGGGAGAGGATATTGACGTCGCAGGAAGCTGAAGCGGTGAGATAATGAACGGTGAGTTTGATCTTCGATATAGCAATAAGAGGCAATTGGAGGCGGAAGAAGATTCTGGAACGAATTCTGACTTAACAGAAAAGCATTCGAGCGATGTTCGACAGATCCCCATGGTAAGAAATACTAGTAGGTAATTTTTTGTGTTTTAAGTGCAAGTCACCCACGCGAACTAACCATCTTGTCACAAATTCAAGGTCACTTCAACGAAACGTATAAAAAACATTGAAAAGGAACATGAAAATACTGTCAGCCGTTCTTCTTCAAAACCTCTCGAATGTCCTTCATCTCAGTTTCCATATCTTCATACTCAGGTGTGTTGTTAACGATTACCGATTTAACTTCATAGATTGATTTGTTTGCAGATTTTGACTGTTGGTAACAAGCAGACCATCCTCTGTTTGTGACAATCGGAGCATCGATCTTTTGTTCTTTATGCAGCTATCGATGTGTACAGCCGCCTAGGGGGCCGGGGAGGCAGGGCATGGGGTGGGGATTTGACATTTATCACAAATATGCTGACAAATTGCCTCCACGAGGGCAAATCATTCCAGTCAAATAATGCACAAACATTTCCCCACCCCGGTTATCCCCGATTATCCAGGTCTTCGGGGATTGGTGCTCCGATGCGCATAAATGTTATCTGGATATCTCTATGGCCCTTAGGCCCTGTTTACAAGGAGGGAGGGTCACCGTCTTGCTAGGAGGGTCACCCTAGCACTCGCACATTTTTTCATTTTTACATGACGTGTTTACAAGGCAGGTAGGGTTATTCTAGTGCTAGGTTAACCCTCCCTGAGTGGTAGGGTTACCCTAGTAAGAGGGTTACCCTACATGTACCTGCCTTGTTAACGCTCTGCTAGGGATAACTCGCCTTCCCAGGTCAACTGTCGTCCGTCATGTGTGACCAGTAATCGTGCCAATTTGATATGGTATTATCCAATTTCTGAGCTCAGTGATTATTACAAATAGCGGAAAAATAGGCTGGTTAAGCCTGCTGAGACATTGGTTGTTTGGCTGGTCTGGCAGGCAGAGAGGTTGTTATTCTGTTGTCATTTCGTCCATCTCGTGTAGGCAGTTATCCTTATCAATTAAGTCTCGTTCTTTGCCGAACAATCAGTGTCTCAGTGTCATTTATGTGTAGTATTTAGTTTACGAAGAAAATTGTATTGTTTTTAGGTACTAAAAATAGCTAATTTTCTGAGTTCACAGTGGGTAACCTTTTGATCTCCTATTACTAGTGCAATGTCCAGTACATTGTTACCCAGTGATTTTACTCTGATTGTACAGTTCTGTCATTGTCAGTGTTCATGTCGGATGCTAGATTTATGGTGTTATTATTATTATTATTATTGTTTATGGTGTTATTTGTGTATGACAGTTTACGGACCACAGAATGGAATTGGAATAGGGGGCTATACGACAAATATGTACATGTGGCAATGTTTTGCCACAACCATCAAATACAACAATATTATGAAAACATATTTTCTCTAGTGGCCACCACACCACTGTATTGACCGAGTTAGCAAATTTGTTAGTAAATGTGGTGATGACAGTTGGAGAAGATAGACAATATTACTAAAGAATTTGAGATTAAAACAAGGTATTAAGGCCCAATAATCATAAAGACACAACTAACATAAATTTGTGAAACTGTGAAAGGTTTGAACCTACCTCCTCTTAAAATAAATTTTCTGATTTCCTACCTACTCTTAAAATAAGTTTGCTGATTCTTTGGAAATAGGTGTAGAATACTTTTATTTGTTGTGTCTGTTTAAAAAAATTGTCTTTTTTAATTTTTTTTTTTTGTCTTATTTTTATCAGGAGCAGTTGAAGAAAATTTTGGAAACAAGAAGATTCCAAAATCTTCAAGAAAAGTTCAACTTTCAGGTTAAGTGTAATACAGCTTTGTTGAATGTAAAACGATATTGCAGAGAATGAGTCGAGACAGGTATAAACTCAGCTGGGTCTTTTTTTGTAAGGATGCACTTTCCAAAGGAACAGTTTACATGTGAAAAAAAGAAAACAAACAAACAAACAAGCTGATAGCTCATCAGTAATGACATATATTTACCAGCCTCGCAGTGAATTTGATTTACTTACCTATTACTTCCTTAGATGAGTAATGATCTGCTCGTGATATAACTCACTCTCAAATCCATTGTCTAGATTAGTAGGCTGAAGTATATGAAGGGTAGGGAATTTTTCCATTTTGATCTGAAAGAAGGCTTAAAATGGGGGCTAACCGATTCATTTTAAGTTCTTGTGATTTATTCATTTATTTATACATCATCTACAGCAGTAAAAAGGGATACAAAGTTCTAAACTATGCGTGTGAATGGGGAACAATAAATTAAAATTTAACAGTGGTATTCGAAAGGAATGCCTTTTCTGTCACAGTTGGTATATAAAAGGATTAGGGGTCCAACCTCAGGGAGGGGTGGGCCTACCCATATAAAACTTTGTTGAGTATCCCCCTGCCCCACCCCCGGGGTCAGATAGATCAACTCTGTAATGTGTACATCAGTAAACTCATTTATTCAGTATTACAAACACAAACAACAACTATCTTCAATGCTGATGATGAATCCCATGTACAGGATGTCAAACAATAGTCACTGTAACCAATTAACTTAGATTTTTTATTAGATGACCACTGGTCTTAAATCACTCAACTGTTTACAGCAGAGGAAGTCTTGGGGGCTGAGAAGTTTTACAAGCAACACTAATTGAATTTGGCCCACTAAAATGGGACAAATCTGCTTAACAGCCATTGTGTGCATAGTCACTTTCCCAGATTGGTTGTGCTAGTTATTTAAGTCTCACTCGCTGAGAGATTTTTTTGTGAAACAGGATTCTGATGATAGTGATGAAGAGGAAGAACAAAACAGCATTAAGACAGACCGTGATCACAAGCAATATGAGTTGACAATGAAGGCCATACGGGAAACACTCCTTAAGAAACCAGATGATTAAAGTCATATCTTCTCCCTCAATGTTAATCAGCAATTTCATATTATTTAATTGCATTGTCATCATTTTCTCTATTTTCTCATTCTTTTTTACAGTTTTATATCTGACAATATTATTGTTCACCACCAATTTCAAGTTATTGAATTGTGTTGTGATTATTTTCTCTATTTTCTCATTCAATACTCTTTTCACAGATTTATACATGACAAAATTATTGTCCACCACCAATTTCAAATTATTTAATTGTGTTATTATTATTTTTATTTTCACAGATTTATAGCTGACAATTATTTTTTGTTCACCACAAATTTCAAATCATTTAATTTAATACATTGTCATTATTTTCTTATTCTGTACTTTCTTCACAGCCACCAATTTCAAATTATTTTATTGTATTGTTATTATTTTCTCTATTTTCTTATTCAATATTCTTTTCACAGATTTATATCTGACAATATTCATATCGACTTTGAAGAGTCAAGTGTAATTACCTTGTACATTTTATATGGAAACATACTTTGAAGTAAAAGCGGATGTGATAATTGAAGAAAAAAATTGTTAGTCACTGCCACGCCATCAGAAATAACCGCAGTAGAAAACATACATGATGTCAAGAATGAAAGAAAATAAATGTGCAATTTTTATTTAGGTCTGTGTGGTTAGTTTGTGAATGATATATTCAGAAAAAATTATGCCTAGAGTTCTTCAAACCAACACAATGACAATAGCATGTACTATACCGTATTGTATTTTCTGATGTGCTAAATGAAAAGAAAGGCTTTGTAGACTATAAAAATGTCAATTTTACAGAGTCGCCATATTTGTGATTTGTCCAAAGGGGCAAACTTATGGTTTTATTCCAAAAAATTGACATTTTATCTTTCTCTGTTCTTTCAGTTCTTCCTCTAACTAGACCTAGAAATAGTGTTCCTTAGACAGAAAAGGGGCTTTCAAAACTGTAAAGAAGTCGATTTTACAGAGTCGCCATATTTGTGATTTTTCCACGGGGGTTAACCCATGGTTTTGGTCCAAAAAATTGAAATTTTATCTTTCTCTGTTTTTTAGTCTAAATAGACCTGGAAAGAGTGTTTGTTTCGTTCAAAATTGAAAGAAAGGCTTTCCAGACTGGAAACTTGTTGTTTTTCCAGAGTCGCCATATTTATAATTTTTCTAAACCCATGGTTTTAGCCGAAAAAATTGAAATTTTATTTTTCTTGCTCTTTGGTAAAAATGGACCTAGAAGTTGTGTTTCTTTTTGTCCTAGATAGTAAGAAAGGGTTTCCAGGCTATAAAAATGTCGTTTTTCAAGAATCGCCATAATTGTGATTTTTCGAAAGTCGAAAAATTAAAATTTTATCTTTCTTCGTTTTTGGTAAAATTGACCTAGAAAACACTAGAAATAGTGTTTGTTTTGGTCTAGGGTTTTCCCGAATAGTCGTTTTCCCAGATTCGCCATATTTCCAAAAGAGTTGGTTAACCCATGGGTTTAGTCCAAAAACTGAAATTTCATCTATGTTGATTTTTGGTGCTAATTAGACCTAAAGACAGTATTTGGTGATGTTCCAAATGAAAAGAAAGAGTTTCCAGACTATAGAAATGTCGTTTTCCGAGAATCACCATATTTGTGGTTTTTCCTGCAAAAAAAAAGGCCGGAAAGAACTATCCTCCACCCCCACCAATGTAAATTTTACTTTAATTTCAAGACGTAACATTTACAATATTATCATGGAAAACTTCGGGTGTTTTCTATTATGTCAAAGTTTTCGGAATTTCTGAAATTTTGGTCGAGAAATAAATGGAACGCTTCGTTCCGCGTGGAAATTTTCCGCTAAATTTGTCCACCTCCAGAGGTAGTCCTCCTTGGCTTGTCGGTCGTATCTGACACAAACGTGCCGTTCATTTCCAAAAATTATCGTTTTCAGTCCTACTTTGCTAACCAGTAATGAAAATTTCGGTCGAAACGCAAATGGATCGCTTCTGATTGGATTTTTTGTTTTAATCGAGCAATGTCGTTCCATTTTCTCTTGATAATTCCACTGGCTTCGGACTGTCTGGTTTGGCAAAATGGAAAGTACCCTTAAGACTTTTTTGTACCCAAACTCCCAGACGTCTCTCTCGGCACCTTGCGCAAAGTACGGTGGGATGATAAAGGTTAGCGACAGGCGCTCCGCCCGCCTTTCTTCCTCCTCCCATGATGCCTCGCGCTTCGCTTGTTTTAAGGCGCTTTCCTTTTGTCAGAACTGACCGACTAAACCATTCCCACCTTGAGTATTAACGTTTAATCAAAACTATCCAGCCCGATCAATCAAATCCTAAAATAGTACGCACGAAGGAGATGATTTTTCAGCAAAAACTCTTGGGAAAAGCCTATTTCATTGTCAAAATGACGGGTCCGATAATCGTCTGGCCAGCCAGTTCTGACTTTTGGAAACCCTTCTTAGTTATTCGTCTCTGGAAGCGCCTGTGAAGGATACACCGGCATGGCGAATTTGAAGAATCATTGAAAAACTTTACTTGCTCCTTCGGTTTCCAAAGGACTTTGATTGTTCGTGTTCAGCGAACTCAACGCTCCAATTACGTTTGATTGTACTGGGTGCACTCGCAAATTCCTTCCAAAAAAACAACAAAGAGTTCGCCGAAAGTCAGGGAACCTAAAGCTGTAGATGATAAGATTCATGAACGAATTGCTGTAATGAAGAAGTTTGACGGCGCGTATTAGATTCAGGAAAACCGAGAGTTTGTTTGGTCGACACTTAATGCAGAAAAACACGAAGATGTTGAGAACGTGAAAAGGAAGCCAAGTTATCAAAAACACACATGTAACTATTGCTAGTGTTAGAATAAGTTTCCGCTCTCTTTCAACTGATTCTCGAATATACCTCCGCTTACTTCGCTTGCGAAGCTCGTTTTGACGAGCCCGCACTTTATACCAGACTGCGGTATAAGTTGAGAGCATTACAACGAGAACGAGGGAAAGCGCGATCATCATGTTGTAGAAGAAAATCCTCAATTCCACGATGTTTTTTTCTTTTAGAACGCGCAGTAGGACTTGCAGAGATGAAAGGAGCCAGCACAAGACAACAGCTGCGAAATATGGTAGTTTTCCCGCGGTTCTGTGCCTGTGAGGCCAAAATACTGAAAAAGCACGCTCCAGTCCTATTACTGACAAGCCAAACAGCGAAGCAAAGCCAGTAAGTATATCAATAGCGTCGTAACTTATTCTGAAACTTGCGGATTGCACTAGTGTGCTTTGAGGCCATTGAAACACCATGTACATTGGGACAGCAACCGCGCCCACGAGCAGGTCAGCAACTGCTAGGTTGATAAGTAACATACTCGTGCGCATGCGTCGTAGTCTTGAGTTCTTAAGAAACACTGCTATAGAGAGTGAATTGCCGATGATGGTAAACACAGCAAGGCAGCTGTAAAGGACAAGCCACGTGACACTCTGGGCGACCATGATGGACTTGGCCGTTTCTGACGGTTACGAGGGAAGTCAGTACTAGTTGCGATCTACAAAGATGAAGCAAACATATACTTTAACTAATCAATAACATATCCAGTAAATAAATTTAAAAGAATTCTGTATGTAACTGCTGTATCTGATGCGTATTTTTAGTGTGAATAAATCAGGAGGACAATAACTTTCCTTGTCATTTCCACAGCCATAAGATGTGTTTATTCTGGTGATTAAAAGCCTTTTTAAATAACGAAATGACAAATTTCCCTACCCTTTCATATGCTTCGACTCATGGAATCCATATCCTTCCATAAGCCTCAAAAAACTTGGTACTCTTTTCAAGCGGAACCTGCCCGTATAGCTCATCATAAGAATTAATCCACCCGGGGTTTCGATTCTGAAGAGCGGTTCTTGTCTCTGGATAAAATGTGATATAAGTTTCTTGAACGGTCAATTATCGTTTACAACGCCAGCTAGGAGTCTTAAGATAAACGTTCAATTTGTGCGTGATTTTGAAACGGATTCAAGCAAACGCTTTCGAGCGGTAATTTCAAAGGTTTTTGACCTTTGACTTGCCGCCATAACTTTCAGTCAGGAAAGCGTCCTAGCATAACATCGGCTCTTTGGAACGAGCAGTTATAGCTCGGTCTAATAAAAAAAGAATTGGCTGGAAATTCTAAGCTGGACCCAACTTTATGCTCAGTTTGATTATGTTCATATCATAGTTATCTCATCGGTGTTCTGAACCTGTACATTTTTCTCCTTCTCAATACCTCTGTTAAATATCCTTATCTTAGGGTGAGCTGTAGTAAATTATAAAAAAAATTAATGAAATAGAAAATTCACTTCATGTTTTTCTTCATCCTAAAACTCGCAAATATTATAGACAGTACTCTTATACCTACCAATTAAAAAAAGTGACAAGTAACCTCGAAAATGCAATAACAAGAAGTTCTCCTTCTTAATACTGGCTCCTTTTCTCTTGGTGGGGAACTGCGGAATCAGTCTTTAAAGTGAGGAGTTTTGAAGTAGTTCTTAAGTGCTTACCACCTTAAGGCAATTTAAGCCCAGGTTTCGAATGGTTATTTCGTCTCCTAAGGCACGAAGGCAATTGTCGTCTTAATGCCGTTGACTATTTGAATTACAGAGAGTGACGGAGACCGCCTGACTGACGCAAGAGAACGTCAACAATTAATAATGGCAATGTCATGCTTACAATAATTATGGTAGCAGATGAAATACTAACTGTCGGCTTAAATAACGATTACATGAAACTGCCCACGTTGGAGATCCCTAAAGAAAAAAATTACGGCTTTTATTTCATGTTGTGAGGCCAGCGCGGCAGAACTATAGTACAAATCCTGCGGCGATGTCATTGGCCACACGCGGCCATGAACTAATAAATTGTAGCTATTTCCGCAGCGGGCTTTTCTTTGGCAAGAAAACCATAGGAAAAACTACAAAAAAACAAAACAAAACACAAAACTAAGAAACATGGTACGAAAAAATGATCAATAGACAAGGAAAATGAAGGCCTCGTAACTAATAAACCAATATACTTTCCAAAAGTGAAGTGCAACTAACAAATTGTTATAAAATTACTGAATATTTTGGCCATGTTATTCTTTCCCGTTTACTTTTTTGGGCCCATTATAGTCTTGACCTCCCATTCGGTCAATAACACATTTCTACTGATAACTCAATTAGTTAGACGGCAGCATGTCAGTTCTCCACGGAAATCAATTATTTCTTAGGCCTTGAGTCACTATGAGATAATCTGAGAGATCTGTTCTGAAAATATTTAGCATGAAATAGACGGTATGCGTCTTGCTGGGCACGATACTCACCAAATAAACTGTAAAGTAGAACTTAGAGNCAGCGCGGCAGAACTATAGTACAAATCCTGCGGCGATGTCATTGGCCACACGCGGCCATGAACTAATAAATTGTAGCTATTTCCGCAGCGGGCTTTTCTTTGGCAAGAAAACCATAGGAAAAACTACAAAAAAACAAAACAAAACACAAAACTAAGAAACATGGTACGAAAAAATGATCAATAGACAAGGAAAATGAAGGCCTCGTAACTAATAAACCAATATACTTTCCAAAAGTGAAGTGCAACTAACAAATTGTTATAAAATTACTGAATATTTTGGCCATGTTATTCTTTCCCGTTTACTTTTTTGGGCCCATTATAGTCTTGACCTCCCATTCGGTCAATAACACATTTCTACTGATAACTCAATTAGTTAGACGGCAGCATGTCAGTTCTCCACGGAAATCAATTATTTCTTAGGCCTTGAGTCACTATGAGATAATCTGAGAGATCTGTTCTGAAAATATTTAGCATGAAATAGACGGTATGCGTCTTGCTGGGCACGATACTCACCAAATAAACTGTAAAGTAGAACTTAGAGACAAAGACGTTTATATTTGTTTGTCTGCTCAGATTCTAAAATTTTCATTTGTTTTGTAATTTATTTCATGAGTTTTTCTTTTGACTTAACGAATCGATGTCCCTTAGAACTTGATTTATTTCTGCATTCCTAGACCCAACAACGCAGTGCCTTCACAACAGCAAAGACAGCAAGGTCGCTTTTCCGACAAAAGTACATTATTTCAGTCACAAAGTTCAAAAAAAGTGCCCTTTTTTGACACAATTGTCGTGAGAATAATCTTTCTTTAAACGAATGCTTCTTTTGATTTACAATGACGGACAGTATGACATTTTTTTAAATGTCAGATTATTTTAAAAATCTGATTCCGAGAAACCCTCTAATATCAAACTCTTGTTTTTTTTAGTCTTAAACGATGACAGTAGTAATCTGATGAGAATTCATTGTCCTTGTCTGTCAAAGTAAAAGTATTTATCATATCCCTTTATGATCACGGACGAGGTGAAAACCATTTGAATACAAGCTTCTTGGTTGGAGAAAAATGGTTTTGGTTTTCTGTTTAGTGTTTAGTGCTTTTCTGAGTATGTGCTTGGGGATGAGTGTTTGGAAAACGAAAGTGAAACCTTCCCGGCCTTAAGTTAAAGCAAATACTCAAATATTCGAGAACTTTTTACAGACCAGAAAAAGAAAATGAACACAAAATTAATAAACCCTGCTAGAAAACTCGCTGTCGGGACGGAAATTAAGGAGCATAAAACCAAACAAAAACTTTTGCCCCTGGCGAGATTGAAATCGAAACTGCCGCCAAACTTGTGATTTGCGTTGTTTGCATTGTTTTATAAACGTGTTCAGAGATTGCGGCTGCGGGTTTTCCCTTCCCATGATTCCCTTCAGTCGTCCGACCGACCCAGATTTTGGGCATTTTCAAACAAAAAAAAATAATGACGTAGTTAAACCATTTTTCACTGGGAATAATTTATAATTTATTTAATCTATCTGAAAAATGATCATAGTAACAGCATAGAGAAAAACAGGAACATTTTTTTACAGCAAATTGTACATTTTGTTACTCCAATTATGTGAAAATTAACTTTAAATGTCATCCCAGGGTACCAGGGCTTCCTATTCCGAGACTTGCTGTGATTTTTTTAGCTTTTTTTTTCAATCCGACCGAAAAAAAAAAGGAGGATGGCCTAAGACAAACTTAAAGGATTTGAAAACGTCGGCGCGACTTGCTCAAGATTAAATCAGTTTCCATGGCTATTCATACCTACTCTATTATTTGCCATTGATGAAAGAGATTCATAAAATGTTACTTCGATGAAATGACAACTTCCCCTTTTGAGCAGGACAATGGTTAATATTGGTGCAGAAAAATGATTCAAACCTATACTTTTTTCAACGTATGTCGGGTAAACATGACGAGTCACCTTAATCAGATCCTGAAATGAATACTCGTTTGTGAAGACCTTAAAATGCATGCATCTCATTCAAAGCAACTACCGTACGTCCGAAGCCACGTCATTTTAAGAGGATTCCTGTGAAAGTTTTGTGTATGTGTGAGGTACTTTTCTAAGTTAGCCTGCGTAGTGGGCACAAGAAAAAACGCGCGCGAGAGAAGGAGAGCCCTCGCGTGTCTCCCTCGCGCGCACCCGATCTCTCTTTTCGCCCACTACTTCCAAGCGCCCGCTACGCAGGCTATTCTAAGTGAAAGTTGTAACCCTGTGGTCTTGTTTGTCCAGTACTATTTTTCGAGATAATTTTGAACAGCTTTAAATCTTTTTGAATCTCCGTCAATCGTCTGGGTCTTTGGAGAGTTGTCATGTATCGATTTTTTACCCAAACGTTCACGGCAATTCCAAGTCCAATTTAGTCTGATACTACCATATTCATTCTGCAGGGTTACCATCTGAAAGTCACAATGATTTCTACTATCGATTTTTGTTGGTGTCAGTAAAGAGTTTACTGAAAATAACACGCGATAATCGTAATCGCGTTTGTAACAAGTTTCTCGCTGTATCGACGCTGTATGCCAAAACGGCATACGTATTTATATATATATGTGTATATGTTGTCTTATCAACTTTTAATTGTATTTAGCGCAACACTGAAATACAAAAAGTCA
>CALNXI010001249.1:0-15558 GCA_942486025.1 Porites evermanni
ATGAATGGAGGAACGAGTAAAGTTTCCTAGTTTTGCACAGAATTGGATTTGCAAAAAAATTTTACGTTTTTTTTTAAAAAAATGTTTGGGGGGGGGAAAAAAAATTCGCAAGGTTTTTTCCGGCCACACACCTTGGGGAAAAAAAAAGAGAAAACCGGGCCCCCCCCCCCCCCCCCCCCCCCCCAAAATCAAGGATAGGAAAATGGCGCGTTTTTTGCCCTTCGCGAGGGCTTCATCCTTGATTTGGGGGGGATGGGGGTTTGCTATTTCATTTTATTCTGTCCAAGATTGTAGGCCAAACTTGGTGAGTTAAGTTCATGAAAAGTTCGACCGGGTCTGGCTCACCCGTTAACTTCCACTGAATGAGTTTGGATCGTCCAACACGTTCTTTCCGTCTGCTTCAAACTCGCCTTTTTTTGGCCTTAAATTGTTCGTTGCTTTCAAACGTGCGAACTTAAACCAGGTTGATATCCGAGTAACATACAGTGTCCCAAAAGGCGCATTTGTTTTTGTGTTTTTCCCTTCTCTACTGAGTAACGCTAGCGAGGTTGTACTGATAGATCAAAAACGCTGATTACTTCGAGTTAAAAGATTTTGACACAAATGTCATTATTTCTCAGGAACGATTCGACTTTCAGCTAGGCATTTTGATAACAGTCATTCTGAAAATAAAACTAAGTGATCATACATGCACATTCCCCCTGTTTCTTGAAACCCCTCCGCGAATATCTGAATTAGAAGTAAAACAGAATCACTGATACATTGATTGGCATAGTGTTAGCTCCTAAACAAATTAGTTTCATTTAAGGAATTGCCATATTCAGTTCAGGGGCACCCAACGACTGTTCTGTAAAATATCTGTTCGGAGAAACAAATATTGCCTAAAATGTTCTTTTACTTGAGGAAGGCTCTTAAAAAAACTCCCTACGATTTTCTGAGTTTAATTTTTCACATTTTACTCCCCAAGTTGGGCTATTTTTCGTAGAATGAAAGGAAGCCTAAAATTTTCGGATTCAAAAATGTGATGGAAAGAGGGATCAAAAAAAAATATCACTTTCGTAATACCGGCGTTGAATTACTCTCTACTACATGAGAAATTTCTGCAATTTGATTGGCTTAGGGCAGTCCTACATGTGAAAATTACAAAACGTTTGTGGGTAGTAGTATAAACAAATAATAGCATGATTTGAACGTGGTCTTTGGCATACATACGACTCGTGATATTTCAAAATTATCTCAAATTTCACTCGCCTAACGGCTCGTGAAGTTACGTAATAACAATTTCGAAATATCACTCGTGGTATTTATGTCAAATATTACTACAAATCATGCTATTACCTATACAAATTTTCGGGAAAATAATGCTGAAGAAGCCCTTATAATTTCGAAAAGGCTCAAGTGCCCTTGGATAACCGAACAGATACAAATTTTAAAGCGCCACTTAGAATGTAATTCTTAAAAGTACTCTGGATAGCCTAAAAACTATTTTAAATGTTTTGTGGAGGAAATCGTCGTTGGGTGCCCCAACTTATTACCAGCAAGCGAGAAATAATTTTGAGAAAGATACGACACACAGTCTATAATTTTGACACACCCACTTAAGGATTCTGCATTTACTTGCGATTAATGTTGTTCATCCTATGTCTAAATTAAGAGCTGTATAAATTTTTCGGGCTCTTTGACAGAATTTTGTTTTCAAATCCAGCAAAAGTTGAAGAAAAACTGTTTTATTTAAGCTTTTGTCATTATTAATCGATTAAAATACCCCAAAAGCTTCTGCACTTTCAATTTTTCTAGAAGTGATAGATGGTAGCAAATCCGATATTTTAACAGCAGTAGTACGTACTGATTCTCCTGATACTGATTGAAATGGAATGAACTTCGTGTCTTAATACAAACTGCATCGCTATTGGTTTGATTCTAGTTAATTCTTATCAAACTTATATATTGGCCCATGATTACTGTCAAACCACAACAAACTGCTGCTTGAAAACGTTTAATGAAATCAACCTCGTTGCAATTAAATAAATGACTTTCTGCTATAATTGTCATTTAAAAGATACTCATGTCCCTTCGATAAGAAAAGCAATTAACACAGTAATCAAAGATATCAAAACTGAATTTTAAGGGATGCCTCTATAAATTATATACTGTTATGATTTATTATCTTTTCCATGAGTCTTGTTTTGAACGTACATGTTGGGGGTACATGATTAGTCTTGCAAAAAAACGTATATTTTTAAATCTCGGTTTAAAAGAGTCAATGATGAAGTTCTAGCTTTTGATTCTGTGGACATCTTCAACATTTTTTGTAACTTGGTAAACAACCAAAATTGCGTTCTCTCTATCAACTATGAGCATTCTTACTTTCAAGTAATGCTTGCGACAGCTCGTCCTGACATCGCAGACGAACAGTTTGACTTCTATAATGCACTTGAGCATCTTCACGGGAATCCTCGCCTCTCTCAGCCTTAATTTTTAACATCTCGCTGTAATAACGCTGCCAGGATTTACGAAATTCCGTAAATAGCACAGGCGTGAAACAAAACATAGCCACGGTACCTCCTATACAACAAAATGTACCCACAAGTTTTCCTATCGCAGAAGTGGGAACATAATCACCATAACCAACACTTGATAGAGTAATGACGGTAAACCAAAATGTTGCCGGAATACTGGTAAACTGCTGCGAGCTATCGCCTTCTCCTTCAGCAAAATACACAAAACTGGAGAGTAAGACGGTGTTAAACACTATACAAAGAGCGAAGAGTCTCATGTGTTCGCCACTATCAATGATAGTTTCGAACAAAAGTCGTATGCTCACACTGTAACGCTTTAGTTTAAGAAGTCGCACCAGGCGCACAACTTTTAACAGTGGGTAAGGCACTAAGCTTTCAGCCTTTTTCTGTGTTAAACTTTCAACAATGATTTTAATGTACAGGGGCGATAAAGCTATTAGGTCAACAAAAGTACTGAACGAAGATATAAATTTCGTTATCTGCGGCGCGCATAAAAATCGTAGGACGAACTCCACAGTAAACCATATTGTAAAGACAACTTCCACAGCTGACCAAACAATATCGTAATCCACGTTTATTTCCTCTGTAGTTGAGTTTCTTTGTTGAATTTCAAGCTGGTTTTGTTGAACGACAGGTAAAGTTTCCAAACACAGGCAAACCATAGATAACACAGTCAGTATTAGAGAGAATTTGGCAATGGTTCTTTCGGATGGAGTTACTGGTTGTTCGAAAAACCTCCAAATATTTCTTCGAGTTCTCGTAAGTTTTCGCAAGAAGGTTAAGCTGTCGTTTGCGTTTCGCCTCGATGCGGCGGAGAGTGCGTGATCAAATTCTTGGTCAGACTCCTCGTAATCGCCATCAAGCTGGAAAAACTTCAGTTCAGACGAGAACATCTCGTATGAAACTGTGTCTGGTTTGGACAGGATACCGTTCGACTGATAATAGAACAATATCGAGTTGAAAAGTGCTTTGTCCCTATCAAAATAATACTCTCGCCGAGAAGGATTGTAGAAACGCCGTCGTTTTGATTGAGATCCCAGCAAAGTCCTTGGAAAACGAGATAATGTGTCTTCGTAAGTTTCAAACTTCTCTCCACGAACATTAATTTGAATTCTCCGTTTATGCACACAATTTTGTCCGTTTTCAGATCTAGATTTTTCAGCACTATTATAAGCGGAGTTCATTGGCATTCTCTGTGAACTAAGACAGGCACAATTACCAGCCAAAAGCTTGACAGTTAGGGCTTTAACGATCGATACAGGCCTGTATATGGCTGATCAGGACAGCTTTTGTTCCCACTGATCTAATCTTATTTCTGGCAATTATGGATATCAGCAGAGTTTTCAAAGTTACGGCTCTCTTTTTTTGAACTCAATTTGACTTTCGATTTGTCGAATTCGATAAATAATTAAGAGAAGATAAAGCATTTATTTGAAATGACCAGATGTTTCTATCAGATTTCCGACCATATTTTTTGCAAGCACACAAAGGACTGAACGGGTTGAAACGATACATCAATCGACTTTGCAACAGTTAAAGATTTTATTTTTCACCTTAAATATAACCTTAAGCGACAGTTTATGCGGCAAAAACAAAGACGAGAATTGTCAATTTACCGTCTGATTTTTCCCCATTGCGAGATTGGAAGAAGTTGAAACTACAATATCAAGTAAATTATGCATTCTAAATAACTCCACGCTGACCCCTATTGAGAGTCAACGTGAATCTTTTTTGAGATAAAAGTTTGCTTTTCAATGTTTTGAGATTCAGCTTTGTTGTTTTATTTTTTCTTCTCGGCTTTTTATCATATATTCGCGTCTTCACTCCACACAGTCACAATCACTTGACGATCAACATGGTTCGAAAATTGTTAAAATATAAGGCCTTCTGGCTTGCCATCAATCTTAATTTTTGTTTTATTTTGACTACCCCGCAAAATATTTTCTTTAACATTTTACAGTGTGTGTGGTGTTGTGACTGTTGTAAAATGATTTCCAACATTTATTTTTATGTCATTTTACAGAAAACTTCTGCTGTGGTGCGATTCATTACGCAGCCCTCTTATGTAATGACTTGTACGACCTCAGTTCATGATAACAGACAATTTGTCCCTCGCTGTGAAAAATGAAAAACTGCAATTGTTATCTCTGCTGAGACCTTTTAATTGCTTATCCGATAATTCTCATATTTTTTATCTCTCTACAGTTAAGCTGCGAGGATTTCAAAGCAATCGGGAAAAGCAATTTAAACACTGTTTACTCTTNAACTGCAATTGTTATCTCTGCTGAGACCTTTTAATTGCTTATCCGATAATTCTCATATTTTTTATCTCTCTACAGTTAAGCTGCGAGGATTTCAAAGCAATCGGGAAAAGCAATTTAAACACTGTTTACTCTTAAATAGCCTCATAAATGAATGCTTTTATACTATGGTTGTTAAATCTTCGATTTTTTTTTTCCAGCTTTTGCGCTTCTGACTCCGCCTAGCGTGTTCCAGGCTCCAAGGTCGTGATGGGCAGCGATCGTAAAAAACTGATCCGTATAAGGCTCGGGGTCTGGGGAGAAGAGCGGCGCCTTCCCTAGGTTACCTGCGTCCTTTTTTCTTTTTACAGTGGAACCTTGATTTAACGCTCCAGATTTGTTCGCTCTGGACGAGGTTTCGTTATATCGAGGACGTCGTTATATAGAGATTCGTTAAATCAAAGTTCCACAGTACATTGTTAACGCTATATCCCTAACATCTGAGAGCCTGGCACAGGCTATAGTAATTTCCATCCTTCTTTTCACTATTTTATATTATTATTTCACCCACCAAATAAAAGCCTTATCCCTAAAAGTTCTTAGACCTAAGACCTTAAACGGTTAACAACAATGGACGTTAACTGAAAAAAAGCAAGAACTACAATAAAATTGATTTTTCACGGTTTCTCTCTGCCGTTGCTGAAGAGATGAAATGTTGGCCGTAAAAAGCTAAAATTCCAATCATTTAGGGGGGAAGTCAAAACGCCAATTCTGGCGCCCTCCTCACTGTACTTTCTTGAAATTGTTACGTTTGTTAGATAAGCTTGTTACACTACTGACTCTTTGAGTTCTTTACCGTCAAAATTATTCTCTTTTTTACGCGTAGCCTGCAAAAGACGAGCGGCAAGCACATGAAGCATGTCGGGGTCTTTCACGGAACGCTGCTGCTGAGAGTCTTCCTCCTGCAGGCTGACCTTAGGACTTAGGGCTACCTTGACGACACTGCTGCGATTTGAACAAACTACGGTGCTCTGCCCAGACTCCCTGCATGAAGCCACGACCGTGCTCACCTCGGAGATTCGACGAGATAAAGCATCAACATGCAAGAAATCCACTGTCGTCTCGTCTATTTCTGGTTCCAGTTCGTCGGAGTTCAACTCTGATGTCTCTTCGCTGGTTGATTCTCCAAGTTTATCAGAATCGCGAATTGAACCCGTTGGCGTAGGCTTGCTGGAGCTCTTCGATTTTGAGGAGGTTGAACATGACGCTCTCCTTGAGCCCCCAAAGTAACTGCTCAGCGAGCTTCTTGACGAGTCGCCACGCGATGACTGGTTTCCTTGACCTGATCCTCGACAGGAATCTGATAGTGGTGAAGGAGACCTGCTCCATGATTGAAGCTGTTGTTGCAGTAGAAACTTTGTGATGGATCCACGATGAGACATGGTTGAATTAAAGACAGTGTTTATGGAGGTATCCTGGCGGAGGCCAGCATCCGGTCGCCTTGTGCCGCCGTCTTGGTCATCGTCTTCCACGTCGTTGGACCCAGATCCTTGCAGAAACTCCATTTCAATCCTGTCTGCTTCACAAAGACTGTCTCCACCCCTGCCGTCGTCACTATCGCCTGTTCCACTACCTTGGCTACCGTGAGCGAAATTTCTTCTTGAAATTCTTCTTGGAGTTGGTGGCAGCGAACTCAGGAGACTTTCCAGGCGGCTCAGCGCGGAATCTCGACGGAAAGCACCCCCCTGTTGGTTGGGCATAAGCCATGGAATGAGGAACATAAGACAGGCTGACAAGGTGGATGTTGCTCCACAAATGTAGAATACAGTGTGGTAAGAATGAAGCGTGTCAAACATCAGGCCTGGAATAAGAATGACAGGAGAGCGTCTATTACTGTCTTCAGCAAATGGATCAATCATTTACTAGATAAAGGTACTGATGGAGGAGAGTGTAGATCAACGCATTAACAAAGCTTGTGCATCAGTCGTGAGTCAATCATGCACAGTGATCCTTTACCATTTGTTAAGTTAGTAGTATGCTAGTGGAATCTTTGGAGAACGAGAAAAAACACGTCCTTTCAAGCTCTCGCGAAACTCTCAAACAGTCGTGAACGATACCATGTCTGTACATGAAGGGCACAAAAAACCTTTTTATTAATTGAGTTACTGTAATAAAGCATACAGGTATTGCTGAAATCTTACCGGCAAAAGGAGGTCCAACTGTGAGAGTTATCGATATGACTCCGTAAACACTTCCCAATGCCGCCGATAGCTTATGGACTCCCACGATATCTGTATTGACAACGGCAATGAGCACTACGTACAAGCCATCAAACAGACCCAGAAATACTACTATCGTCACCAAGGAAGCATAATCTTTCGCAACTGGACAAAGTGTTGTTGTTACCCCAAAGCCCGTGATCGCCAGCTGCGTCATGAACAATCGATTCACTTTCGGATGGTCTGAAAATTTACCGAAGATGACCCGACTGATTGTTGAGGCAATGGACATGAAACCAATTAACAAGGCCGCTTTAGAGGGTGAAATTCCAAGCCCTTCTACGTGACTGACCTGTTTGGCAAAAAAATCATTTGAACAGTGATCAAGAGTGGCACTTCAAAACTCACTCAAGGGAAGGAGATTTGAAAGAGAAGAAGATTTGGAAGAGTAAAAATGGTAACCCTTTTGACAAGCCCCATTTCCTACTCTCTTTTGGAGTTTCAACAGGGCGCTTTCGCGCGCAAAACATTTCTTGCCCGAAGAAAACGCTTGCACTGCAGGCTATCAATCTGCTTAAGTAAATATAGGCTTACAGTGTTGTGTTGCAGTGGTGTGCCCCACAACAAAAGTTGTCTTCAAGCAAATGCTGACCTAAAATGTCCATCATTTACGGCATTTGCCAAATCAGGGGGATGAAATGCGCTTTTTTAATGGCAAGGGGCGATGTATTCTATGTTTGTTTGATAACATCAGTTTTCGCTTTGGCAAAGGAAGGACGCAGCGTGTCTATGTGATCAGGGCGTCGGACTCGCAATCCCGCGGTCCCGAGTTCGAGTACCGCTCTGGCCACTTGCTGGATTTGTTCTCGGTTGTCCCGAGTTGAAATCCTCGGCCACGCTTGTAAATAGCCAACTGGATGCCCCCCTACCAGTTGGATTCTTAACCTTACTATGTTCATTTGAATTTGTTTGTTTCATTTTCCCTGAAAAGCCCCAGAAGCGGGGGAGGATAATAAAGTATTTTTAATTATAACAAGTGTACCTAATAGGTAAAAGAGTGCTGCCCTGGTGTAAATTTGTATCGCCAAATTAGGTTTGCATTTATCTCGCGTTCAGCTAGCGTGCGCAATCAGAATACTTTATGAATAGCCTGTAGCGTGTAGCGATGATATGGCGACGTCAAAGGTTTGTGTACAAGGCATTGTGGTAAAAAAGTGCATTGTGGTTAAAAATTCAGATACATCATGGGCAGAAATTCAAAATTTTTGTCCCTGTACGAATTAGGTCTGGTGCATTGCTCGCTCGACTTAGGCTCGCTCGCGCGGCGGCATTTAATTATCAAAATTTCTTGGAAAAGGTGAGGATGTGGACACGAAAAGGACATAGGAATGTGCGGAAGTTTACCTACCAAATGCACATAAGGAATGAAATATCCCAGCATGAAAAGGGCCACCGCCCCTGTGTAAACACAAAAGGCTTTGTTTTGCCACNCGGCATTTAATTATCAAAATTTCTTGGAAAAGGTGAGGATGTGGACACGAAAAGGACATAGGAATGTGCGGAAGTTTACCTACCAAATGCACATAAGGAATGAAATATCCCAGCATGAAAAGGGCCACCGCGCCTGTGTAAACACAAAAGGCTTTGTTTTGCCACACGCTTAGGTCAAAGAAAGGTCCTGGCTGTTTCTTTATTTCAAAAAGGTCTTCCAGTGGCGAACGAAATGTCTTGTAGGTAAGTGACGTCAGAGGCAGCAGAACGGACACTCCACTGAGAATGCGCAGTGACGTAACAAGACCATAGCGCTGGAGAATGTGTTGGAGGACTGGACCGAATGCTAGCGTGCCTATTCCACTGCCTGTAAAAAGAAACAGAAGTTTAAAAGCCTAGAATTTATTGGAGCTAGTTCTCTCGTACATACATGGCTCCTTGGTAGGAGCCTTCTAGGTTAAAAAACAGTCTATATAATATGTGAACTCTTCTTTGCATAATTTTTTTCTAAATTTTCGTTCTTAAAGACCATGTATTCTGTTATAGATTTATACTTGTATACTGCAGAGGACTAGCTCAGTCATTCTACGTATTTAGAAAATTCAAGGTTAGTTCTTCGCTGTTCTCTTAGAGTCGTATGTCGGTATTGGAAGGAGAGATTCATACGATTTGAAGCTTAGCTACAGGTTGGCTTTGAATTTCTATAAAACTCTTCAAATTCTACTGTTTTATTTACAACTAACTCAACTAGATTGGAAACTGTGAAAGAAACATATTTTCGTATAAGATACACACATGAAAATTGAACAATGGATTACCAGGTTTTTACTCAGTTAAACAACTAACCAGCAGTGACAATTCCATTTACTAAGGAAAGTCGATGGCAGAAATACTCTCCCGGTGCAGTTAGCGTAGGAAAATAGCAAAAGCTGGACCCTATACCCCACAGGATGCCATACGTTACATAGAGCTTCGGAAGATCTGTAGCATATGACGTCAGGAGCAATCCCAGGATGCACAAAAAACCCCCAAGGAATGCCACGACTTTGCAGCCAAATCTCTCACTCAGACCGGTTGTGATAGGTCCAAAAAGATACATGACGCCGACACTGACAGAGCCTACCCATGCTGTAGTGGAAAATAAAAAAACAAAACAAAAATATGCAAAGTATAAGATGAGCAATAGTTTTTCTCGTGAAATCTTCGGCTTGTCAGTGACAGTTTACAATCGTTTTTTTTTTTTTTGTGATCGGTTAATTGTGTAGTACTGTTGAGGTAACGTTGCATTTGTCTCGATCAGTTCCTGTCATCCCACTACAATATATTTTTGATCTTGACAATCTGACGGAAAAATAAGAGCCTGTGAACAGGTTATACCCAACGCGGCTGAAAAAGTATTTGCAATAAGATTGGGGAATTGTGTTCAAATTTAAATACATAATAGCAGCCTTTGGGCTGCTATACATAATCATTTTTTAAATTATGTGGTCTATTAAACCTTTGAAATGGAATGAGAAAAAATGACATTTTTATACATTTCATCAGTTCAAACATAGTCCTTGAATTAAAGTGGAATGGTTGGGAAACCGTTTGTCATTGGTTTTTGTTAGCCTTTTTGGACCTGACCGTGCACAACGTTCAATAGCATTCCTATCATTTTGAAGTTATTGACCAATAGAAACATTGCATTAGTTTACAGAGTCATAATTTGTGAACAGAAAACAAAGGATTGTGCACGGTCAGAGAGCTTCCAACATAACCTACAGCACCATTGTTTTTAACTTTGATGTTTGCCGGGTTTCCCAACCAGTCTCCTCTACTAACTATGGTTCAAATAACAAAGACGATGCGATAAGAGGGAATGGAAATGAATGAGATGGATAGAACGGTACGGTGTGGCACGGGAATAAACGCGATGAAAGAGAATAGAACGGATTAGAATGGGATGAGGAAAAGAGAATTGAAGAGAAATGGGTAAGGGTTAAGTGCTTACCAGTATGAGCGGCCATCTTGTTTCATTTACATGCACCAAACAATCCCTCGCCCCCTAAGTGGATTTGAAACTCATCTCCAGGCTATACTCCGAACATTTGGAAGTAAACTAAGATGGCCGCCCATAACGTAAAGAGCTCGATCTTGACGATCTTACGGAAGAATAGGGGACTGTAAACAGTCTACTTTGGGTACCTGTTTCAGCTTTAGTTTTCTTGTATTCTTCTAACAATGTGGTATAAAGAATCCCAAACGAGTTATGAATCCCCATAACAATCAGCTGTGTTCCGAACGCAGCAGCGCATATACGGCATTTAATTATCAAAATTTCTTGGAAAAGGTGAGGATGTGGACACGAAAAGGACATAGGAATGTGCGGAAGTTTACCTACCAAATGCACATAAGGAATGAAATATCCCAGCATGAAAAGGGCCACCGCCCCTGTGTAAACACAAAAGGCTTTGTTTTGCCACACGCTTAGGTCAAGGAAAGGTCGTGGCTGTTTCTTTATTTCAAAAAGGTCTTCCAGTGGTGAACGAAATGTCTTGTAAGTAAGTGACGTCAGAGGCAGCAGGACAGACACTCCACTGAGAATGCGCAGTGACGTAACAAGACCATAGCGCTGGAGAATGTGTTGGAGGACTGGACCGAATGCTAGCGTGCCTATTCCACTGCCTGTGAAAAGAAACAAAAGTTTAAAAGCCTAGAATTTATTGGAGCTAGTTCTCTCGTACATACATGGCTCCTTGGTAGGAGCCTTCTAGGTTAAAAAACAGTCTATGTAATGTATGAACTCTTCTTTCAATAAATTTTTTCTAAATTTTCGTTCTTAAAGACCATGTATTCTATTATAGATTTATACTTGTATATTGTAAAGGAGTAGCTCAGTCATTCTACGTATTTAGAAAATTCAAGGTTAGTTCTTCGCTGTTCTCTGAGTCTGTTCTCTGAGAGTCGTATGTCAGTATTGGAAGGAGAGAGTCACAAGCTTTGAAGCTCAGCCACAGGTTGGCTTTGAATTTCTATAAAACTCTTCAGTTTACACTGTTTTATTTATAACTAACTCAACTAGATTAGAAACTGTGAAAGAAACATATTTTCGTATAAGATACGCACATGAAAATTGAACCGAATGGATTACCAGGTTTTTACTCAGTTAAACAACTAACCAGCAGTGACAATTCCATTTACTAAGGAAAGTCGATGGCAGAAATACTCTCCCGGAGCAGTTAGCGTAGGAAAGTAGCAAAAGCTGGACCCTATACCCCAGAGGATGCCATATGTTACATAGAGCTTCGGAAGATCTGTAGCATATGACGTCAGGAGCAATCCCAGGATGCATAGAAAACCACCAAGGAATGCCACGACTTTGCAGCCGAATCTCTCACTCAGACCGCTTGTGATAGGTCCAAAAAGGTACATGACGCCGACACTGACAGAGCCTACCCATGCTGTGGTAGAAAATTAAAACAAAAAACAAAAATATGTAGAGTATAAGATGAGAAACGGTTTTTCTCGTGAAATCTCCGGCTTGTCAGTGACAGTGACAATCGTTTTTTTTTTTTTTTGGTGATCGATTAATTGTGTAGTACTGTTGAGCTAACGTTGCGTTTGTCTTGCTCCGTTCCTGTCACCTCACTACAATATATTTTTGATCTTAACAATCTAACTGAAAAATAAGAGCCTGTGAACAGGTTATACCCAAAGCGGCTGAAAAAGAATTTGCAATAAGATTGGGGAATTGCGTTCAAATTTAAATACATAACAGCAGCCTTTGGGCTTTGTACATAATCATTTTTTAAATTATGTAGTCTATTAAACCTTTGAAATGGAATGAGAAAAATGACTTTTTTATACATTTCATCAGTTCAAACATAGTTAATTAAAGTGGAATGGTTGGTAAACCCTTTGTTATAGGTTTTTGTTAGCTTTTTTGGACCTGACCGTGCACAACGTTGAATACCGTAAAATTCCGAAAATAAGCCCCTCCATGCATAAGCCCCTCCAAATATAAGATCCCCAAACCGGTAACGCAAAAAACCCTCCGTTAAATCGCCCCTCCAAATATAAGCCCCCCTTTGTGTAACAAAGCAAAAACGGTAAATTTACTTCCGAAAATTTCCCTTCGTAGATAAGCCCCTCCGAATATAAGCCCCTCCAAAAATAAGCCCCTCAAAAAGGGCCTTTGAAAAATATAAGCCGCGGGGCTTATTTTCAGAATTTTACGGTAGCATTCCTATCATTTTGAAGTTATTGACCAATAGAAACATTGCATTAATTTATTCAGTCATAATTTGTGAACAAAAAACAAGCTTCCAATATAAACTACAGCACCATAGCTTTCAACTCTGATGTTTGCCGGCTTTCCTAACCAGTCTCCTCTACTAAATATGGTTCAAATAAAAAAGATGATGCGATAAGGGGGAATGGAAATGAATGAGATGAATAGAACGGTGTGGCACGGGAATAAACGCGATGAAAGAGAATAGAACGGATTAGAATGGGATGAGGAACAGAGAATTGAAGAGAAATAGGTAAGGGTTAAGCGCTTACCAGTACGGGCGGCCATCTTGTTTCATTTATATGCACTAAACCATCCCTCGCCCTCTAAGTGGATTTGACACTCATCTCCAGGCTATACTCCGAACATTTGAATGTAAACTAAGATGACCGCCCATAACGTAAAGCGCTCGATCTTGACGATCTTACGAAAGAATAGGGGACTGTGAACAGTCTACTTTGGGTACCTGTTTCAGCTTTAGTTTTCTTGTATTCTTCTAACAATGTGGTATAAAGAATCCCAAACGAGTTATGAATCCCCATAACAATCAGCTGTGTTCCGAACGCAGCAGCGCATATCATCCAGCCCCACCCTCCTTCTGGTATGAGTCTTATCTTGGCTGTGAAGTCGAGTTGTTTTTCGACGAGAGAATTAGAAGGAGATGAAGAATCATCATCATTTAACGACCGTGAAGAACTCATATCTGAAAGAGAAGCGAACTTAGGTGACATCAGATGAAGTGCCAGTTGTGAGAAAGGTGCTATACGGTAAACTTCCGCTTAGAAGCCCCCAACCCACCCCCCACCCCCGACAGTTATAGGCCCATCTACCTGTAAACAAAAAAATAAGCCTCCCCCCTCTATCTTGTATTGAAATGAATTCAATTTTTTACAGCGTTTTGAAGTTTATAAAAGCGAGTAAATTCAAGATGAAGTTTGATCAGCACTTCTTCGTAGCTTGCTTTAAAACACTTTTTTTAGTCCGTTTATAAGACCCGGCGTTTATTAACCTCTCTAAAACACCTTACGAAGGTTGTGTTAACCTAGGGCTTATAAGCGGAAGTTGCAGGTATTCGTGATGGAACAAAGAAAAAATCCCGCGGGGAAGACTCCTTATCGTCGTCTCGTTTAGGGGAGTGAAAATTGCAGATTTTAGTTTCAACCATGGTCGGACAGAACGCTGGTATCATGAACTGCAGGTGTCGCTTAAGGCTGAAGAAAATTAAAGCTTCGAATAAAGAAGAAAGTAGGGAAACAGCACCTAATATATCACGTCCTCGTGTAGCTAGAAGCTACTGTATATTTGCACCCCCTTCAAATGGAGGTCACTTCACCCCCAAGGAAAAAATCGGCATTCATGACGGCATCAAAACCAATGAAGTCACCAATTACCAGTTTGAGGGAGGTGGGGGGGAAGGTTCAATCCTCTGCTTTACGCTGATTCTGATATGCCATTTACTTAAATATTTGAATTAAAGACAAGACTAATCGGACAGCTATGATTAATGGGTAATTAATTCGCCCAATATTTCGTTTGGGCAGAGCTAACTTTCATCAATAAACACAATACTTATAGATATTCTAAAAGGCAGTTTTTGTATCAATTTTGATTAGCTCATACGAATTTACTTATACTGTTTGATTTTTCTTTGTCGCTTATCCTCGGGTGTGTTCTCTGTAACAAGAAGACTATAGAGCGCCCAGTTGGGGGATGTGTTTATTCTACTAGGTTACAAAACAAGTATTATTCCCTCAGAGAAGTAGGGCCAAATAGCCACAAAGAAAGAGCCAACTTTGGGTTTTATGTTCAGAAGGAAAACAATTTCTACGAGGTTGCAATCATGCAGAATGTTTGCCCAGATTTTGACTCATTAGAGATAAGATTTATTAAATTTGTTATTTAGTTAAGATGAAAATGGATAGGCGAATTTCGGCGTTTTGATTGGCTCCCATACGTCGGACTACATTGGCCACCTTGCTGGTTCCACGTGACGTCACGGCAGCCATGTTGGTGGTCAAGAACAAAAACATTTCTCTTCTCTGGGAACTAAACGTTTCCCGACAGTTTAGGAAGACAAGAAATATTCGACGTTTTATTTGAATTCAAACATACAGAATTTTTTACTTCTCACGGAGGTTATTTGCTGAACACCACACTTTAAGTTCCTTGTGTCGGATTTTCAGTAGCATGTCTAGATCACGCGAAATTCGGATTAAATCGATTTCATAGTGATATCCATTTTACTAAAAACTACATTTTGACAAATTTTAATTTATAGTGAATCACTGATGAAAATCTTGTGGCGATCAGACAAGGATAAACTCAATTTTAAGGAGATTGAGAAACATCGGTATACTGACTATTCAAGATTAAATTAACGATTTCTTGTAACCTATTCTTTTTTAGTTATATTAACGAAAAGTAACTTAAAAAATGGGTTCTCTCAGATGCATCCCGGGTAGTTTTTTAAATCGTTGAATTAACTAATTTGAAATGGTCTCACAACTAAATAAAGTGCGTTAATTTAACCAAAAATATTGGTCATTCTTACTTAAAAAAAACTGGTCAAAACTACCATTTACTAATAGTTAAAACAACATAAATATTGAACTGAAAACAACCAAACAAAAAGGTCAAAATAACCCTGTTGATATTCATTTTAACTGCTATTAAACTAGTTTTTTCAAATGAAAAAAATCCAGTTATTTCTCAGAGAAACTGTATCGCCACCTTAAAGAATGGTATTAACTCCGCGAAAAACTCATGCTCTTTCAAAGGACTCCAGAACGCCTTTTTGAGTTAGACTGGCCCTCAAA